>VXBX01002119.1:70415-103235 GCA_013400415.1 Scytalopus superciliaris | reverse complement strand
TTTTACATTTGACATAACTTGTGGAGAGGAAGAGTAAATAAAATATTTCTGAAACTTGAAAGAGATTTTGCCTGAGATGAAGTCAGAACACAAAGGTCAGGTCAATTTTTATTGAATCAGTCCAGTTTTCCATCATTTACTGAGATACAATTTCTGAAGCTGGTGCCTTCAAGGCTGGCTCATTTTAGTAGTTCTGCAGAGAGGGAGTTGAGAGTACCCAAGAATTTTCATTCTGTAGGTTAGAAAGTTGGTACAGTCACAGACTAAATTCAGCCAAAAGAAGTCTATGCCTGCTAAGTGAACTGAAAGTTAGTGTTGACCTTGAAAAAGCTCTTCTATAGTTAGAGAATTTGTTTATGTGCACTTTGGCACATCTTGGATAATGAAAACCTTTGAAGCACAATAGGCCAACTACAGACCTAGTGTGAATGGGCACAATGTCACTGAAACCAGTAGATTTGCACCCACTCATACCAGGTTTGAATTTGGCACATTGCCTTTGTCAATGGCAAGGCAATGGTTTCAACAAATCTCCTGGCAGAAGCTTTGCTGCATGGAAAATGCATTCATTTAATATGTTTATTTGCATAAAAGATCTGAGCTTGGGCAGAGTTTATTATTCATTATCCAAACTCATTCCCTTCCTAGACAGCAATGAATCACACATCAGAAAGGATAGCCAGAGATTTTTAGAACTTCTTCTGGTTTTTGATTTTTTTTTTTCTTTTTATAATCTCCCCCTACTTCTTTCCCCACAAAGAAACAACTTGAATGGTGGACCAAACCAAAAAATAAAATTTCAGGAACAGATAAAAATGAGGTCTTGTTCAGACACCTGCCTGGCTTTCAGTAGTGCTGGATGCTCTCTGATTTTCCAGCTGGTACTGTCTTCGATTCTGAAACAATCTGAAAGAAATTAATGGGAGCTCAAACTTTAATCAAGTAGAGACTAAATATGTATTTATGTGGCTAACTAAAACTCTTGCTGCAGATTATCAGAAAGACTGATCATTCAACTGAAACCTTCCAGTAAGAAATCTTCCATCTCCTAGGGCAGATGGAAGTTAGTGTATTTCTATTGTGAGAAAGTTGAATATCCTTTGCTCACCTATATAAAATTCTGGGTATTTTGTACCATAGTGTTGAATGGTGAAGCTTGAACTGTCAGGTAATATATATGGTCAGATTTCTGAAAGCCTATAAGGTCCCTGCTATAGGCTTTGCTTCAGGTAGGATACAGGAAAAATAAATAATTCAAATGTGTAAGGAAAGAGCTCTGAAGTGTTATGTATCTGTTTTCTCTGGTATTTACATGAATAATTAAAGTTATAAAGCTATGCAGTTTTCAACTATTATTTTGACCACGCTTAGAGGTAAAGAAATCTTAAGACCCTTAACTTAAGGGATTTAAGAGAAAAAGAGGTATTTTTTGGAAGCTAGACTGCTGCTTAAGGTGGATAATGTATCACACTGTTGTCTTGCTTGTAGGGGGCAGAGAGTCCCTAGCCAGGTCCATTACTAGTGTCTACCTTTCCTACCCCAAGTCTTTCGGAACTGCTTATGTGAAGCTTTCATAAAAGTAACATGAGAGCAGGTTGGTATAAATATGAGTTTTCAAGGACAAGTTTGAAAAATGTTGGTTAGCATGCAGATGAACATGATACTACATGAATTATAAACAGAAAACCACACTCGTGATCTTTTACCTGCAGTTGCAAGGGCCTTCTGAAAATGCCTGAAAGCATGCCTATCATTGGGAAATTGTGTGAACTTTGCCTGTCAAGGGTCAAAGGGTTATTGTTGTAGTTGTACTGAAAACTTTCATCTAAGAAATTGTGTAAGATTCACATAGGAGAATGTAGGTAAATTAGGAAACATCCATGACTTTGAAGAGACAGGAGGTATGTTTTCAGAGTACACCAATGATACAGAAACTCACTTGGTTAACAGAAAGTATGTTTGTCAATTATAAGGAAGGAAAACAGTTTTGCTGAAAGGAGTTTCAGTGAATTTCAGCTCTGAACAGCACCTACTGAGATCAAGAATATCATCATTCTTCCAGCCATGACTGAGGATCTAAATGGCCTCATCCGTTGCCCTTGCTTGCTGTTACAGATGAAGGTCTGTTACTGGGAAATATACACATATATACCCTTATGCAGTATCTGCTCACTTGCTGACCTTGTACGCCCAGGTCTTTTCAGCCACTGGCCCTACATCCCTGCTCTCTCATCCAAGGTGCTGACATGTGGATACATCAATCCCCAAGACCTACAGCTCCAGTTCCGCTGTTGTTCTGTAGGCTTACACACATATACACAGACCCAGGCATTATGGACCCTCCCAGCAGCTGGCCTTATGCTACAAATTTAACCAATAACTGACAACAGGATCCCTCGGTATCCCAGGTGTTTCATGTATAGACACACACATGCAGAGAGCTTTCTGGTTGGTGTTGACTTATGACCTTACCAGTAGTCAATGGCCAGACCTTACATGCTTCACAGATACTGAATTGGACTTCCTGATCCCTTCAGTAGCAAGTGCTCAAGCCCTTTAGTCTCTCTAACCTCTCACTGAGATTTACAGCTTCTATCTTACTCAACAGCTACTTCAGCTTTGTCCTTGCTAGTGATGACACATCAACATATATACCCACACAAGGTGCACGCGCTGGTCTCTCCAATTTCTGACATCCTTAGCATGGTCCCCATGCTGATTGCTGGCACTTAGACATACACACACACACACGGTCACAGAATAGAGAGTACCGTCATCCAAGACAATAGTTAGAAATGTAGTTTAATGAGAAGACAGGACAGACTGCAGATCAGATGAAAGGCATGACCAGATATGAGTACTAACCAACTTGTTTACATGCTTGTTTGGTTGATTTAACACTTTATCCCTCTATTTATTTATTTCTCAACCTTGTTCCTTCTTAGTCCACCTTATTCCATTCTTCTCCCGTGTTTGGTTCCTCCCATAAACATCCCACAATAATTCTTATGCAATCCCAAGATGTGTTTTCCATGCACCCCATAAGAAGTCTCATACCTCTAAAGGCAGTATCTGCCCTCAGTGTGTAAGGTTGCCGGGGGAACCTATCCAGCTCTGGGGATAATGCGTCTCAGTCCCTCTCTGTGGGATGCTGTGCTGGTTTAAACATAAACCGGTGGGAGAAATGAACCCAGCTCAAGAGAGATTACAAGTCAGAGTTACAATTTACTAAAAAAAAGATTACAATAAATACAATGATACAGAAAAAAACCCCAGTTTTAATCCACAAGACCAGATATATAACCCAACACCTTGGGACACAAACAGAACGGTGTTAGCCCCTGTGCTGAGTACCATCTGCTTCCTGTGCAAAGTAAAAGGAAAGGAAACCTGTTCTTGAGCATGATGGCTGCAGTCTTGTTGAGAGTGGCAGTCACAGTCCTTTTGAGGTTCTGGTCCTCTTTGGGATCCAACAGGTGGTACCAGAAGTCCGAAAATCCAAATATTATATATACTCGGGTTCAGGTGGGAATGTCCAGTACCTCCCACAGGGTGAGGAGTTTCACAATGGGTGATTTAACTATGTAAGTCGTGGGNAAGTAAAAGGAAAGGAAACCTGTTCTTGAGCATGATGGCTGCAGTCTTGTTGAGAGTGGCAGTCACAGTCCTTTTGAGGTTCTGGTCCTCTTTGGGATCCAACAGGTGGTACCAGAAGTCCGAAAATCCAAATATTATATATACTCGGGTTCAGGTGGGAATGTCCAGTACCTCCCACAGGGTGAGGAGTTTCACAATGGGTGATTTAACTATGTAAGTCGTGGGATATTTCTGGAATCTTTGACAGTCTAGGTTGTTGCAGTTGCCTATTGTGCCAGTCCCTGATGGCCATTAGCAAACATGACCCCTCAGGCTGGGTGTGAAGGTGCTAATGCCTCTCCTAAGGGGAGTTGGTATAGCTGAGCCATTGGTGTGAAGACAAAAACACTCTCCTGCCTCACAGTGTTATTTAACACCCAGCTTGTAGCCTGAGGTGTCAGGTGTGCCCTGGGCAGCTGCTGCAAACGATCCATTATTAACAGTCCATCAGAAATGACAGGGAGGGTGTAGAATACAGTTTTGGTTATACCCACATAGAGATACACTGGTCCCAGCCCCAGTAACTAGGACAGATGTCTTATGAAGGAATAGATCAGGTGCTTGTTCCTCTGACTCGGTTATTCGGGTGCACTCAGCTGCCACTGTGCCTCTGAACAACTTTATGTGAGTGAAGATAAGCTTTTATTCACCTAACCTACTAATTGCAACATGCAAGTGTGTACATATGAGACAATTGTTCATATTTCCTTATGGTCACTCTCCATATGTTCAGTAAAACTTGGAGTATTCACCTGTGCACTTGTGTCTATGCCACCTGACACTCCACAAAGAAGGAGTACTTCTGCTCTGACCTGCCAGATGCTGTGCAGTACCTCCAGGGGATACTCAATATAGAAACAGCTGGATATCTCACAGGATAGCCTGTGAGATCTCAGGCAGCAGCAAAAGCCTCCAAGTGGGCAACTGACTTGAACTTACACTGATGGATCAGTAGAAGGTCTGAGTAGTCTCAAATGGTCATTGAGTAGATGAATGGAGATCTCTCCATTGTCCATAACAGCATTTAGTTGTCTATTCCCTCTATCAACACTTACATATAAACTCTTACACTTAAGTAGGTTTTATCAGTAGATAAATAGACAGTGTACTTATAAGATACTTTTTGTTAGAAGGTCTTGCTGTCTTGTGGTAGTTCATGAGGTAGACAAATGGTTGTCAATGACTGCTTGGAATGAAATATGTCATGAAAGCCAGGATATATCTGACAGTGGCACAGGGAGAATCTGGCTCTCTTTGTGGTCCAAACAGCATCCTTCTACTGTTTCACAAGAACAGCAGAAGTGGGGACAGTAAGTATAGTCATGAAAGAAAGCAGACGGGAAGGTTGTAAAGAGAAACTGAAGCAAATTTTATATCTAGTAGTTAGATAAAGCAGCAGAGAACTGTCCATTATCCAACAGTTTGGGAACAGAGTACTAGATAGCATCATCAGCTTGCTTGCTTGCTTGTGCTTTTCTAAACAGACTGTGGTTTGAAAAAGTTGGCATGATATATTACAGAGCAAGGTTCAAAGACCAAGTGAACTGAAGTAGAGAGGAGGGATGAGACAGAAGAATTATAAAGGAAAATGATAAGCTGTAAGTCTGTCCCGAGGTCAGAATATCTGAAGGGGATCTTCATTCAGCATTCCTTCCCATCAAAGATCTACAACAGAAACATTAGATGCGATAGTGACTGTGCAGTGCACAGTGAGCTTCATGTCCTCTAAAATATATGCTAACACTAAAGATTTCATTAAAAATACACATCTTTTATAGTTCTATGTGAATAAATACAGGAACAAGCATTCCTTTTTGTGGTTTTAGAAGATGGTTAATTTTGGAGGGCAAAATACTTTTCTAAGCCCTGTCTCAGGGCAGTTATTGAGACCATGCATTTTATTTCCCAAAGCTGCATGTGTGGATTGTTAAACTCATGTTCTTTCATATCCATCATATTCACCAAGGGCCCATGACTTCAAATGTAAGCTTCAAGTTATACTTTACCTGACTTCACAGGTGACCACTTTAGCACATGTTGACAAATAACAACTTTCATTGTGGAACTCAGATGGAAAAGATATAAATGTCTATGTGCAATCAAATGGTATGAATATATGAATTCCATTTCTAAATGAAAACCTTGTTTCTAGACCTAAAGCTTAGTAATGGGTTTTCAGTTGTCTTGGGGGGCTTTTGGTCTTGGGCTTGGAATATTCTGTCTTGCTTAAGTTATAGCTGATGGGACTCTTTTTAAAGGTATAAACAAGACAAGGGTCATTTCTGAAAAACAACATCAATCCGAGTTAGTGTGTGTTGTTGCATAGACTCCAAATTCAATTTAGAATGAACAAATTCCTTTTCTGGTAAGCATGGGACAATAAAAATAGCAAGGTGCTTGTTAGGCAATATATTTCATCAATGCATTTACCTTTTAATTGAATTTTTTTCTCTGTCTTCATTAAGTGTATCATTGCAGATTTCCCCTACATTTCCCCAGCTATAATCTTAATGGATATATTAAAAAATGATACAGTAGATAATAAATATAGTATACAATAGTTTCATCCCAGTTCTTTTATGTCTAGTACAGTAACTCAAAT
Source organism: Scytalopus superciliaris (assembly GCA_013400415.1). Lineage (NCBI taxonomy): Eukaryota > Metazoa > Chordata > Aves > Passeriformes > Rhinocryptidae > Scytalopus > Scytalopus superciliaris. The sequence continues at coordinate 96,997 of VXBX01002119.1, read as the reverse complement.
ATAGGCTTTCTGATGTGATAGGATGTTGAGAATAGGCATTAGCAGTGACAGATGTGAACCTGTTACTCCTGTATTGTGGTTTCATCCTTCCTAATTCAATTCCTGTGTCACTGGACTTCATTCAGAGGTATTGATCCTTGACATGTCCAGTTTTACTGTGATTTCTTCCTAGATTTTCACTTTACCCCTCATAACGTGTCTGAAATTAGAAACCATATCAAATGTACATTATCTATTTCTGTTGTACTGCAGTCACCTTTCATGTTTCATTTTCCATGAATTTATGTTGCATTGAGTCAATTTCTTGCAAATATCAACATGTTTCTCAGTCTGTCTTCTTTATATTGAGTTTTATATATCAGCGCATATATATCAGCAGAATATTTTCTTTTCTTGATGTGAAATTATTAAATGACTGCTCTGACATCAACTATGTGCTCAGGTCCTTGAGGAAAATAGTTTTATGGGCCAATGATTTACTGAGCATCACATTACATTTCTCTTCTATGTTAGCACTTTTTCTTGCACCAGAGTTGTGATGCTCAGCCCTAGGTGGGGGTCGAATCATGAGGCTTGCATACATTTTTTACTGGCTATGAAAAAGGATGAATTTAAAGTTCCCTTCATGGGAAAACATTCTTTCTCTCCTCTGGTCTTCAGTCATTCATTATGGAGTTTACTGCAAAACTTTGGGAGCTGAAGTGTTATTTAGAGTAAAACAGTGTGGAGTAGAATTATAATCCATGTTGAGTCTGCCAGTTCCTAGTTTGCCTGAGATGTGATCACAGTTGGAGAAAGGGTGCCACTGCTATTTTAATTGATACATAACCTTGTTTCATTGTGCTTTAAAGCTTATGTCTGCTATGCAAGGATGTAGACAGATACTCTTTTAGGTGGTGTTTAGATCAAAAGGGAAAATGAAAAAATCAACTGTCTGGGTAATTTTTTTAAGTCCTAATCATGAACTGAAAATTAAAGTTTCTCTGCCTTTCTGAGGACAGGAATTTGCTATATGCTCAAAAAAAAATTTAATGAAATAAAATATTATAATAAAGAAATGGTCTAATTTATTTACTAGTTTTCATATTTCAAGATTCTGATACCTATCTGAGTGAAAAACAGATCATAGAATCCATTTTTAGAAATATGCAAAATAGTATTCAGAAATCTGCATTCTTTTTATGTTAACTACATGAAATAAAAAAGTAGGTATATATAAATTGAAAATTGGCCTTGTAAAAACACTTAGACATAAGCGTAATGATCTTCACTCTACCAGTTGTAGCAATGAAGATATCTCTTCTGTAATCTAATATACTGAAATCAGCACTAAAATTTGAGGAAATAAATGGTGTGTGATGCAGAAAGAGAAGGGATTGGAAATGAAGAGAAAGAAGGAGATCTAGACATCAGAACTTATAGCAAACATGAGTTTTGTAATTTATAACACGATTGAAATACTTTTCTTCCCTTCTTCTTTGAAATGTGGTTTTCTAAATATCTGTTATCAGCTTGTAGGAGCTCCTACAATGTATTTTATCACTGTTTTTTTGGGAGGAATGCTCAATGCTGCAGAATAGTATTCATTTGGCTGCTTACTTTTCAGTTAAATGGTACAATATGAACTGTAATAAGACACACAGGGGGATGGTCTAGATGAACCAATGCTGATTCAAACAAAAACATTTGCTGCTCTGAACACAACATATAAGCCAGATGCTGTGAATAAATGTTCTCTTTTTATGGCCAGTTAAATCAGCACTTGTACTTCTGTAAGAAATTACTGTAAAGGAAATTGTATATATGGGTGACTTATGTTAGATAATATTTTGAGAAAATATAACACAGATATGTAAAGGAATGTTTAGTTTAACTTATTTACAAAGATTAAAACAATATAATGTATTTTATAAACAACTGAGTAGGAAGAGTATAAGGAACTTTTAACAAAATGCTTGGGAAAGAAAGAAATATCTACTGTAATCAATCCATCAAGCTTAAATTATGATTCTCTAAGGACTTATTAGTCAGACCAAGACCTCCTCAACAACCTCAAATAAATGTGTCAGTCATAAATTCCCAGAAATGTTGACTGTACACTGTAAATGTTCCTCTTGCATGAAATGACTCTTTTATCTTCTAGCTAATTCAATGAGTATAATGCACTGGGTGAATGCATCTATATATGATTCTGGGAAAAAAAAAAAAACAAACACAAAAAATCCCCAACTCAAATATATATGTGATTATAGTGGTGCCAAAATTGAACATGTTTACAAACTTCCCTCTTACTTGTCCTTAAAATCCATCAGAGTGCAATGATTAATGACAATGGAATAAACTTTAAAAATTATTCACAATACATTCCAGTTTTGAGTGTATAAAGGCAGACTGACTATACTGGATACACCAAATTTTAATTGTAGAGGTTGTGTTCTCTGTAGTGTATATACAACATGCAAATATTATGGAGCTAGACCAGAATATGACCTGTCCCAACAGCAAAGGTCCGTATTAGACACATGCCTAAGGGCTTTCTAAAAGCAGCCCACATTTTTCTTTGTCTCCCACTACTTGCCAGGACACACATCATCACACATTTGCAGTATCATCCATGTCAGTTATAGGAAGGAAGGTACTCTACCAGTAATTTCTATCTTCCATGTTCGTTATAGGAAAAAGGAGATCCATTTCCAGGAGTTTTTACATCTCATCTCAGGGTGTAGTGACCTATGCACCATGCAACTTGAAGTGAAAGAAACAGCTTTTATGTGATCTGACAAGGGATATCTGCTGTCTGCACCTTTCTTATGTAGGACCATGTTAACCCTTTCCATTCAAATAACTTTGCTGAAAGAAACTGGACAAAATTTAGTTGCCTTTGCACAGTCCCAAAATTGTTCTGTGTTAATTCACTGTTAGATTTGCAATCTTTAACTTTGTGCCATGAGGACTGAAGATCCCTTGGTGCAGAGCATGGTGAGGGTTTACATATCCTGGAAAGTTACTTGACTTCTTTGGTACCAAAGCTTAACAGCTTGAGGTGTATGAGCACACACTGCCCCCGGCTACTCAGTCTGGATCTGGATAAGAATGTCTCTGCCATTTAGCTCAAATTTCTGAAGGTCCAAAATGGACCTCAACTCAGAGAGAAGTATGTAGGGTAAAATTGAAATTTTCAGATTTTAATTCCTAAACAAACAACCAAACAAACACAAACAAAACCCCCTTACATCAGTATGCTGTTAGACACTCCTTTATGTCTTTATAATGGCATAAAAAAGCCCTTATACACCAATATAATTTTTTCTATATAATGGCTGTGCTGGATCAGATTGTACTACATCAGTAGGATTATCCTCCATATGAAGGTCTTAAATTATTATCAAGCCTTGACACAGTGCAGCTAAATTCATCAAATGAAGACCCTCTTCCTTTCCACACTGTATGCCAAACAGTAAAAAGAAAGAAATAAGAACCTTCTAATAATATTTGGAATATCTTTCCAGTACATGTAAAATATAGTTGCAACTCACCTCTCCAAATTGTAGTTTCCCCATAAAGTTTGGGAGAAGCAAACCTTAATGATTTTTTTAATCATCACCCTGTGATGAAGCCCACAGAAGATGAATTTGCATCCCAGTTGGTGATAGAATGGTTTTGTCTTCATAGACTTAGTAGTGAATATAGGATTTCCCGCATCTTCTTTTTCCAAGTGAAGAAGGAAGGAAAACCATTAAAACTTACTTTCAGATATCACAGCAAAAGAAGTAGGGGAAAGATAAATAGCTCTTTCTCCCTTTTGCTCTTATGTCAGGGAAATAAATTTTAATCTTCATTGCATTCCTGTGCTTTATTACTTCCAATTTGGTTTCTTATCATTGGAGAAAGTTTTTTGTCATTTTGCTATTGTTTAGATGACTCCTTTAAGTATCTGAGACTTCAGCTTTCCAGCCTGTAACTGATTGCCTCTCAAGGGTTTCCCATGAAGTTTTATGAAGGTGCTGCTTTGACCAGCATGCTGGTGCAAGCCCTGGGACTTGCCATCTCCACTTGCAGCTGCATATGAAATATTCCTCCTGCTGAAGTAGAACACACACTTGGACAATTGTTGAGTTAGCAGTGCTCATCCAGAATTTCATGCAGGGCCTAGCCATATTTGTTATACAGGCTTGGATCTTGGCTTTTCAGTGTTCTATCCCTGTCTGGATAGATGTTCCTTTTTTTTTCCTGGTACACTAGTTTTTGAAAGACATTTTAGCCAGACACAGATTAATACAGAAACTCATATATTAGTCTTCTCCCTCATATCGTAAAGACGTTGTCAATTCACAAAGGGCTCCAAATGAGTTTTACTGGCTTATTGGACTAATAAAGAATCTGCAATGGGCATGAGATACTCTTGGATTCTTTATCTCCCAGACAAAATTATTTCTTAGTCCTTGTGACTGTTTATTTCCTGTGTTCCACACTTCTAGCCAAGTAATCTACAGCTGAATCCTGGGCAGTTCTGACCTTGTGCATACTGGAGTCAGAACCTCATAACTCTCAGTAAAAACTTTTAAATTTCTCTGCTACTGTAAATAGAATGGTATACATGATTAAGAAAGTGAACATGTTTTCCTTTCTTGACTTTGATGCTACCCACAAAGGATGTGAAACTTTATTTTATTGTATAATGGGTGCATTATTCTGAGCTAAAATGTATAACCCTGATTTGGTCTGTACATAATTATTTAAATTGGCTAGATTTCAGATTATTTTGTAGATCAGAAAATTATTGTTTATGTCTATACTATTCTACACCATTCAAATCAGTGCCATTTAACATTCCTGGACTTTACAAACTTACTGTCTATAGTTTAAATAGCAGTTTGGCTACTTCTGAAACACACTGGTACAAAAATTATAAGTTTGTACCCTATATCAAGTCTTTCAGCTAGTCTTGAAATTTTAATGCTGAGTTTAATCAAAATTTAGAAGACTAATAAGAAAGTATTATTTCAGATGACTGATCCTTGTATAAAGGATCTTGTTGCTTCAGGAAAGGTTTGATCCCAGTATCATCTTTCTAAATATTTTCTTTTCACGAACAAATCACATATATAAATATTTTTCCCATAGTCTGGGATTTTTGGCAGTTTGAAGAGCTTCTTTCACAGGCCAAAATTTTCTGGCTAATTTTGGGTAGTGACTTTGTACTGGATCTGGCTTGGATGGAGTTAACTTTCTTCACAGGAACCTGTATGGACTTGTGTCTAAAATGTTCCTGATAGCACATCATTGTTTTGGCTACTGCTGAACAGTAATTTTGGAGCATTGGGGCTTTGTCTATTTTTCCCTCTGGTTGTCAGTGAATAGGCTGGGGGTGCATAAGAAGTTGAGAGGGAACAAAGCCAGGATCACTGACCTAAAGTGACCAAACAGATATTTCATGTCATGCAATGTTGTCCTCAAGTAAAGTTGAGGGGGTAGCCTTTCTTGAAATTATGTTTGCTTTGAGACTGGGAATGGTCTCATTCTGGGAGCTGGTGAGTGACTGCTTTTGCATCACTTGTTTGGTTTTTACCTCTCTTTCCTTCAGTTATGTAACTATTTTTATCTTGACCAGAGAGTTTGGTCTTGCTTTTACCATTCTGGTTCTCTCCCCATCCTTCTGGTGTGGCTGTGGAATGACTGATCAGCTGTGTTGGTGTTTAGCGGCTGACTGGGATCAACTCACATCCTTATATAGACATATTTTAGCTGACTGGTAGATTCTATGGACTTCCCAATATCAAGAAAAAAAGTAATCAGTGATAAGCTGACTTCTGAAAATTGCAGAGGAATTGGATGTATTTCATCAGTGTGCAGTAAGCTGTCGTCTAGGGCACTGACCTTATCTTGCAGCTTCACTGTGTTTTGACTTTGATTTACCTATTTTAAATAACATTTTTTGTTTACACATGAAAGCTAAAACAAATTAGGCATTCTATAACACAACAGTTTCCATTAGAAAATCCAAACTTGTTGAGAATATCACTGGCCTTAACTGTCTTAAGAGTTTAACTTAATTTTATAGTTGAAACTGTTAGTATAGCAACAGGCATTACTTTGAACCCAGACAAACAGCAGTCCCAAACAATTTCAAGGCACAGTTTAGGAATTAAATTAAAACAAGTGTTACTCCTGTAGATAGCTTGCATGCCCTATGTTTTGATGAATATGAAGACTTAGTCATAGGAAGTTGAAACATTCTTTGCTAGTGAATCTCAGTGTCAAAATCAGTCTGGGAATCCTTAATTTGCTGGCATACATATCACCATTGATTCTCTAATTTTCCTATAATATAAACTCAATAACTGAAATATTTGCAGGAACTTTTACGGGGAAAATACCAGGTTATGATACAAAGCTTATTTAAATAATTCAAAGATTCTCATTCAGACTAGGACTTGAATGTGGAATCCCCATATTTGAAGCAGGATGTCATTATTGAATAATTTCAGAGAACTTCTCTCCCTCTCTCCAATTTTTGATGAAAAAAATTAATACCATATTGAGATGGATTGTAAACAAATTTGTTTAATTCATTTGTTCCTATACAGAACCTATTTTCAAAGAACACATAACTATAATCTCTCCTGACCAGGAGAAAAAAGGATTATTTTTACTCAATATCAAAAGGTGACAGTGCAGATAGATGTACTTGAGCTTTTCAGACATGTACTGGCCATGAATCATCTTTCTTTGATGGAACAAGTCATCCTCTAAACGCTAATGTTTTTTCCTTCAGTTACAGATGCTTAGTACATGTAGAAATCTGCATCACAGATGTCTAAAAAGGTAAGATGAATCCCTCAGTACAGGTTTATTCCTTTTTTTACTATGCAATTTAAAAATAATCAGCTTGTGAAAACCCAACTCTGTAAAACTTTATTATTATACTCATATAAAATCCAGTCTACTAGACACAGGCAACTTCACAAATTGTTCTTTGGCTAAAAATTAAAAATTTCCAAAATATGTTGTGCTGACAGCCAGAAGAACTGGACTACTACTTTCTCTTCATGAAATAATCTTATTGAAGGTACCCCAAGAGGGATTTTTTTCTGGATCCATACATGTTACTTCTAGGGGTAATAAAATATTAATGATTTTTGTGGTAAATATGAATATCACATGGGACATAGATTGTGCCTGGTTCATTTATCACCATAGCCACAAGGCCTGTAGAAGGTAACACCTTCAAATTTCTAACATCAGAGTTGGATTGGCAATGGCATTCTCCACTGAAAAGGCCTTATACACTGTTATTGAACCCAGCAGTCCACAAAATTAATATGAAGGTATGCTATGCAGTTAAATAAGATTGGTGCAGTTCTCCCAGACAGAGTGCAACCAGTAGGGAGATGTCAGGGGGTCTGGTATATGAAAAGACATTATTTTAATAAGTATCCCAGTGTAGAAGAACTATTGAATTACTGACCCACAATAGTATGAATTGGAAGGTTGTGCTACAAGGTCTCTACCAACTTCAAAAACTTAACCTAAATATTGAGCCAACTTCCCCACAGATTACAGCCTAAATGAAACCATTTTTTAAATGTAGGTTGCTAGCACTGATAGGTTTTACAAATTGCAGTATGTTCAGCTCAAATTATTCCAATCAATGGAGCATTTTTCTTATGCACTGTCACGCGTCTACTGTAATTACAGTCCATGTTGCATTTCTAGTGCTTTTTGCGTGCCTATAAAATCAGATCCTTCCAATACTATCTACTTGTGATTTCATAAACATTCATCATAGCTTTCTTTGTGGCTGGCTATCCCCAAGGACTCTAAGACTTGTGATGTTCAGTGTGCCTGCCCAGTGGCACAGCTCAGTGGCACTGCAGTTTATTGACATTTCTTTTTGCTCTTATGCAGCCCTGCTCTGTAACATTTACTCTGTCAATTACATTCATTTTGGTATTCATAGTCAATTCTATCTCTGTGTGACTTTAATTGTATTTCACTAAATTAAAGAGGCATTATAAAGTTGTTACCCTTTGATTTTATAGCTTTAATTTCATTTTTCTTTAATCTTTGGAGCACACTAGATTATCAATTAGCATAATAAAACAGTCACTGTGGAATTTAGTAACAATACTGGATATTCTGTAAAGTGAATCAGCCCATTTAATGTTAGTAGCATGATGACAGTATGTGCACTAAGTATAAAGTAATCATAATTCTACTCCACACTTCTATAGGATCTCTATACACAAATTAAGGATTTTGAAATTTTTTAGGGAGTTGTTTCCCATGATTGTAGACTTCTTTTGAATGTTTTATACATTCTAAAGTTGTAAGAAACTTGCAAGATCTTAATTATTTAAACACTTTTTTTCATTATAGAAGATGTTGTCACTGTTATTGGTAGGCAGAACAAAGTCAATTGATATTTTAGCACTGTCTTAGAGTGCTCCTTTCAAAAAAAATTATCCCATTTTGGGTCTCAGAACTGGCTTAATTCCAGTGATCAAAACCTCCTAGCCTATTGTTTGTGATAGTTGCCCTGGAGAGACTAATGAACTTTGTGCTTTTCCTGTAGGTGAGTTGAGCTTCTGTGTTAATTCTCCTAAATTATCTACCTTTTGTAGGGAAGGCAGTTTTACTGGTGCATTTGCTGAGCACATAGAGGAAAATTATGTAGAAAACTACCTATTTCTTCTATCCCAATCCAACTGTTTAGGAAATGGTGAGGCCAGCCATGTTAAGTGACAGGATTCTGAGCATTTTTAATTTCTTAATAAAGATTAGGTGTTTGTAGTAGATTTAACCTTCAGGGTTATATGAAAACCAAGATGAAGCGAGAAGGTTCTAGAGTTATAAATCCCTCTGTAGTACTCTAAGTCCTTATTGTGGACAGTGATTTTACTGAAAATTTTGAAACTTATCAAGCCACATAAAATATATATTTCAAAATGTCCTCTAGGAACAACAGAAAACCAGAAGAGATGCCAATAGCTATTCATACATTCTTTAAATAGCAAAAAGTGTCAATGTGGCTAGAGACATAATTATGAATGTCAAGTCATTGCAGTTACCTAATGATTTCTGAAGCAGTTAAAGGAGAAGTGGGAGGTAAGGATACAATGCAGAGGAGAAGAGTGGAAGAATATAAAGGAAAGGAGAAGTGTAAAAGGAAGATCAACAAAAGAGCAATCAGTCTACATATTCACAAAAAAAGTGATAGTCCAACTGTTTTCTCTACGAAGTATAAAAGTTCATTGTTACAAGACTTATAACCTTTTCTGAATCACTGTAAAATATTTCTCATGCATTTTACCACAAAAGCTTCTGAGAAGCTTTTGAACAAACACACGATAAAATGCCAACATTTTTTCTCATTTTTAAAAATTATTCTTTATAATTTGGTTGAATTTAGGACTACTGGATTGCCTTACTCTATCTTTTTTTCCTGGTTGTTTTCACCTTCTGTCTACAAGAGAATTTTTGGAGAAGAGAAAAGCCTTGGTATGCTGAGATTCCCTGAAGAGTCCTTCACCATCAGCCCTGCTGGCCCATTTCCCTGGTCATTTTGTGTGAGTCACTGACAAGGACTGGTGATGTTGGCCAGTGACACTGTGGTACAGACTGCAGGGTTGGCAGAGCTGCACTTCCCTCCTCCAGGGTTCACCCTATATTAAAAGTACAGGGCTGGCAGACAGAATGGAGTTTAACATGTACGAAGGTGGGGAGAGAGATGTAAATGAGAGCTCCTCTTCTGCAATATTGCTGTTAAAACATGTCAGTTGTTTCCCTTCTTCTGTTAACACCAAACTGCTCTTAAACATGCTGCATTCCAGACATCATGTGCTTTATATTTGTATTCATTGCAGATGACACTAAAACTACTGCAAATAATTCAGGTAATTGACAAACCACAGGGGCACTTACCCTGTTCATTGGCCTATTTTAGGCTGCCTCATCATCACCATTCTAATTGATGACAAGTCTCTAGTTTTTCACTTGCCAGGGTGTAAGACAAGGAATATTAATAAAGTATTCTGGCAGTGGGAATATTGTAAATGCTTCCAGCCTTTTGCAAGCAATGGCTTCTCTGTCCCCGACCCTACTGCTAATGCACAAGTGATGTGGTGGGGAACTTTTTCAGTATAAGAACACTTTTTTTTCCTCCATTGACTCAGACTTTGCAATTACCTAATTCTAATATCACCATAGATTTTTAATGTAATGCCATACCCTACAACATGTTGTTATTAAAAAGCAATGCCATCAAAGTAGCTGACAACTTCATTGAAATAGCAAACTTTTCTCCATTATAATAAAGAACATTTCAGAAACTAAAACTAGTTTTATTTACAGTTTATCACTGCCCTGTTCCCTAGATGCTCAGCACTAGTATTATTTATACTTATATGTTCTCCACTGTTCTTTTTGTCTGCACAGACTCACTATAGAAGCCATTCCCTGGTTCACATTATCTCACTGTCTAACTGGAACGGAGATAATAGAGAGTGCAATTGAATCCACTGCTCAGTATGCAGAGGCAGAGAAGTCACAGGCTGCAATAAACAGAGGAACCCTTGGACTCATTAATTAATTGTTTGTCAAAGCCACTTTCATAGTTCATAGGGAAAAGTAACTGACCCCATCCTAAAAGGAACCTTTTAAATAGTACAGCTGAAAAATACCCTTTAAAAGCTCCCACTTCTTCCTACTGACAGCAAAGAGAATTATAACAGTGATCTCAGCATTGTCCATCTGACATTAGACGAGATGAACCTCACTTTCAGTGCTCTCATTTTAGAAGGTGCTTCCTTTTGACTTACTCACCCAACTTGGCACATGGACTAAGAAGTGACACATGGTGGACTAGGCTTCACCGCAGTGTCTTGGTGTGCTCTAACTGTCACTTTTTGTTCTGTTTTGTTATACAAGAGCTTTTCAGCCAAATTAAAGTACAACAGGAAGGAAGGGTCTATAATGTCTTTTGAAGAACCTCTGTCCATACTGTTCCTTGGAAAGGAGGTTATTCCTTCCTTGGTCAGGGACCTGACCTGGAAATCTCACAGACTTCTTTTCCTGTTGGATTCAATGTTGCTATAACATTTCAATCAGATTAGGTGGTGGTGAGGGTTGAGTGATTCAGTTCTGATATTGCTTTTATCCCACCATAGAAGCTCAGTATGAGCTTCTTATTAGTATGAGTAAGTCAAGGCCATTATTCTGCTAACAGAGATAGATGCCACATTTTGTAAAGCAAGAATGGGGTTCCCGAACAGAAGTATACTCCTAAGTCTGATTCAGAAAGGTGTTAGAAAATAACTCTGCCCTCCCTCTACTTTTGCTTCTGTGACTGCTGTTACACAGTGCTGAATTTAGTACTACGTTTCAGAAGTGTAGCCTGAAGACCACCCATATGGCAAAAAAATCTTCTGTGCCGTTTGGCTCTGTGTCTGTCAGTAATAACTGGCAATGGAAAAGGAAAGGAATAAGTATTCACTTTACTTAGCACTTTTCTAAATCAGGCCTGAAAGGAGAAAAGTGCTCATGAAAGGGGAGAGCATAGAAGGGAATGTTATTTTATTCATTAAAAGTAAGTGTCTGGAGTTTAAACACGTCGACAGGCTGCAACTCTGTTCCATGAGGCACCGAGTCCCCTTGAATCCCTTTGATGTTAGTGGTAGGTGAGGTAACTCAGCAACTCCACAGGACTGAGACCTGAGGATTCCCTTGGAGGAAGGTCACTAAAAAGAAGTATGCTCATGGGTTTTGAGCTGAGCTATATTGTCATCCCACTCTTTCTGTCTCCTATATCTAGATCTATGCAGACATTTGAATATTCAATGTGCATACTAGAAGATTCAGTGCGCAGTTCAGCACAGTGTCTTTGCAGTTCAAAGGGGCAGAAGGAAATGCTTGTTTCTCAGAGACATGCTCTTATTCCATCAGACAAGAGAGACAATGCTTGTGCAATCCAAGGTTTTTGTTATGTACTCTGATCTTGACACATTATCCTGAATATGGCAGACAGTTCCTGGAAGTAAAGAAACTGGAAGGTAAAAGGAAGGTGGAATTATATCCCTGAGGAATTTAATGAACTAGTTATTTTAGAAAATAGGAAGTATCTGCATAACTACTTCCCAAAGAATTATTTTCAGCAATTATTATGCACCATGGTAAGGAAATTCAGAAATGCTTTATCTTTTGCTTCAACTTTTTATCATTATGCTATTTTACTTCAATAAGTTGCAAAATCTAGTCCTCTCTCCAATCCAGTGTTTGACCACCCTCATTGTAAATTCTTTTCCTTATATGAAATATCTGTTTCTTCTCATCCTTTCACTGTGAATTGCTCAAGAGTTTGGCTCTATCTTTCCTACATCCTCCCAATAGATAATGGTAAATTATGATGATGCACATAGTGACAAGAGATCAGGCTGTTTAATAGAAGCTGTGTAACCTCCTGTTTGTTTTAGTTAAAACCTAAAGCGTATCAGTATTTGGGGGGGAAATGAAAAACTCTTTAAGGAGCAGGATTATCTTAATTTCCTGTCTGAAGTTGAGACTCTACACTTGCTCTGCTGACCAGGGCAGTCCAAAGTCCTAATATTTGTGGGGCTGTTGGGTTTGCAATAGGTGTTGCAACTGTGCTTGGTCCTTTCAGAGTGGTGAATCCCTAACTACATGGAAACAGCTGTGTACATTGCTATTGCACAGACAAGTTACATATGAACATGCATGGATAAACATGTACACATGCTGTATAATTGTAGTATTATACATAGTGCAGACAATAAGCAGACCATTTACAGTTAGGTCACATAGTTGCTATGCTGTATATTTAGTGAATATTTCAATTTTCCTTTGTTTTTTAGCAGAATCAGTGACTAAATGCTTTTGATTTCTGTATTGATGAATACAGGGAGAAACAACTCATGTTTCTTATATGAACTAATCATAAGCATTTAGAATATTGGATAAAGGTACTTGAAGGATTTCCATGTTGCATGTGGAAATGATTTTCTGATGCTAATCTGAGGCTTGGTATGCATTTTATATTTAACCTCTTATCAAATGGTCAGTAATTCCATAGTTTCTTTACTATCAAAACTCAAGTGCCCTTTTAATGGCACTGATTTCTTCAATTTCCAATGAAATAAAAAGAAATAGAGAGCACTCATATTGCAGTAAGCCCTTTGAAGGTGATACTGAGGAGAATAACATAATGATTTTCAAAGAAATTTCAAAGGTTAAATATGTGCATTTCCACAGCTCACTATTTTATTTACTCTAAAAGTGACTTCTCTTGATAGATTTATTTCCCTTCTGAATAATATAATGTGGGGTTTTAAAAAAATCACACAAAAAATCTCTTTAATAAACTCTGGACAAGTAAGCACTGAAAATAGCAGCAAAACTCCTACCAAGTTAAATAAAAACAGGTCAACCTGCTGTGCAATCAAAATTACTCACTGTAAAACAGGCTACCTCTCCTTTTCTTCCTTCCCCACTTTCTCTGTGCTTTTATATGAGCTGTGTGATCAAGTTATGGAGGGAAGGAAAGGTTGACCCTGATGCTAATCGAAGAAGACTTGGCTGAAGCCAGCTGGTTTGTAATATTTGTGAAAACAGTATGAAAATGGAATTTTGAATAAGGCATCAAGATTGAACACTACAAGCAAATCTAGTTGATCATGTACATTCAATGAAGAGATTAAAAAAGGAAGAAATCAAAAACTATAAAGCCTGATAAAATCGACTGAAAAAGGTCTAACATCTGAAATGGTATGGAAAAAAGTGATCACATTTAAAAATAGTTATTAGAATAAAATACATTTTTAATTAACATACAATTTTTGCTTAAAAAATTAAGTTCATCTACAAATGTCACTGGAGAAATACTAATGGTATAATACCAGATAATCCATTCTGTAGTCATGTGGGTTTTTTTCTCATTCTAATCTTTGACTGAAGCTCCTTAGCAAGAGGATAGTATGTGGGTATTGCACTGAAGGGCAACTGTCCTGCTAAATTAGTGAACACCAGTACAAAATGAGAAGAAAACACTGAAATGGAAAAGTGGAGAAGTAGTAGATCTGGGCTTTTTCCATAAGAATTGAAACTCATTTTTTTCAACTGATAAAGGGCAGGGAAAGGGAAGCAGAGCATGTATGTGTGTATACTTCTGTAGATGAATACAAGTATTTTGGTATTCTGCTTGTGATGATTTCATCTCAAATAATTTTAGTAGCTTAAAGCCTTTGAGTGTTAACACCTCAGTAATTAGCTTCCAAAGGAACAAGAAAAGGAGTTAAGGAAAAATTATTCATAGGTAGATTCTCTGTTTTACCCTGGATGAGGAGTATAATGAAACTTTAGTGTCAAATCTGCCCATGATATTTCTGTTATTTCCAAGTTCTGAAGCTTTCTGTACAGTCATGGACTTCTGCTCTTGAGATCAATCAAAGGATAACTGGAAGTTTATCTTGGGTATCTATCTATCTATCTAATCTAGTTAGTGAATTGTGTATCAGGGACAGCTCTTCTTTCTCAGGTATGATTGTTAAGGATCCGGTCCCTTTCTGGCACCTGCTCCACTGTCTGTCACAGAGCAGGTAAGCTTCAAAAATATGATGTCAGAGGAGCTACATGGACTCATGCAGCATCCTGCTTGTCACACAGTCAAGATCTGGTGTCTGCTCCAACTGTGGTGACTAAGCATATCTGAGTCATATGTTGTACCACCAAGTAATTGGACTGGGAGTCACACTTGTTCTTGTGGGAGACTCAACCTGCCAGATGTCTGCAGGAAACAACACAGTGGACAGGAGGCAGTCTAGGAAATTCCTCGACTGTGTGGAAGATAATCTCCTCAGACAGCTCGTAAGTGAGCTTCCCAGGGGTGGGGCCCTGCTAGCCCTGCCGTTTACAAACAGAGAAAGGCTGGTGGGAGATGTGGTGGTCGGAGACTGTCTTGGGCACAGTAACCATGAAATTATAGTTTTCAATACTCAATGGAGTAAGAAGGGGCATCAATAAAACCTCTACCCTGGACTTCTAGAGGGCGGAATTTGACCTGTTTAGAACACTGATTCAGAAAGTCCCTAGGGAAGCAGCTCTTAAAAACAAAGGGACCCAGGAAGGCTGGACATTCTTTAGGAAAGAAATCTTGAAGGTGCAGGTGCAGGTCATCCCTATGTGCCAAAATCTGAGATGGTGGGAAGAAGGCACCCTGGTTGAGTAGACTGCTTTCACAGGAACTAAAGGAAAAAAAGAAGGTGCATCACCTTTGGAAAAAGGGACAGGAAAACGTTTAAGAATATTGTTAGGTCATGCAGAAAGAAATCAGAGAGGTGAAAGCTTAATTAGAATTTAATCTTGCCCCTTCTGTAAAGCAAAATAAAAGATATTTTTATAAATACATGAACAGCAAAAGGAGTGGCAAGGAAAACTTTCATTCTTTATTTGATGCAGGGGGGAATATAGTCACCAAAAATGAGGAAAAGACTGATGTACTTACCTGCTTAGCCTCAGACTTCTACAGTAAGACCAGATATCCTCAGGATAAGTGGCCTTCTGAACTGGTTGACAGGGACAGGGAGCCGAATGGATCCAGGGGGCAGTAGTGACTTGCTGAGACACTTAGATGCTCACAAGCCAGATGGAATTCATCCTAAGGTGGTGACAGAGCTGTCAGAAGAGCTTGCCAAGCCTGTCCCCATCATTTATCATCAGTTCTGCCTCACCTGGGAGGTCCCAGATGCCTGGAAGTTGACCAGTATGATACTCATTCATAAGAAGGACTGGAAGGAGGATCTGGTGAACTACAGACCTGTCAACCTGACTTTAGTGTCTGGCAAAGTTATGGAACAGATCATCTTGAGTGCAATCACACAGCAGATACAGGACAGCCAAGGGATTAGACTTAGTCAGCACAAGTCTAAAACCGTGGGTCAGGGCAAGTCCTGCCTGACCAACCTGATCTCATTTTATGACAAGGTGATCGACCTAGTAGATAAGGTGAAGGCTACAGAGGTAGTCTACCTGGATTCAGCAAAGCCTTTGACACTGTCTTCCATGGCATGCTCGTGGAAAAACTGGCAGCCCATGGCTTAGACAGGTGTATTTTTTGCTGGGTTAAGAACTGGCTGGATGGCCAGGCCCAGAGTGCTGGTGAATGGAACTGCATCCCCTTGGCAGCTGGTCACCAGTGGTGTTACCCAGGGATCAGTGTTGGGCCTAGTCCTGTTTAATATTTTTACTGAAGATCTGAATGAGGGGATGAGTCTACCGTTAGCAAATTTGCAGATGACAGCAAGTTGGGGGAAGAGTGTCGATCTGCTGGAGGGTAGAAAGGCCCTGTGGGTGGACCTGGACAGTCTAGACAGATGAGCTGAGACCAACAGCATGAGGTTTAATAAGACCATGTTCTGAGTCCTACACTTTGGCTACAGTAACAACATGCAGCATTACAGGCTGGGGGAAGAGTGGTTGGAAAGTGGCCCAGCGTAAAAGGACCTGGGGCTGCTGGTCAATAGCCAGCTGAACATGGACTAGTAGCATGCACAGGTGATCAAGAAAGCCAATGGCATTCTGGCCTGTATCAGGCCTGTGTGGCCAGCAGGACTAGGGAAGTGATTCTTCTCCTGTACTCTGCACTGCTGAGGCTGTGCTTTGAGTACTGTGCCCAGTTCTGGGCCCCTCAATTCGGGAAGGACATTTAGGTGCTGGAGAGGGTCTAGAGAAGGGCAGCGGGGCTGGTGAAGGGACTGGAGTGCATGTCTTATGAGGAGCAGCTGAGGGACCTGAGGTTGTTTAGCCCAGAGGAGACTCAGGAGAGACCTTATCACTCTCTCCTGAAAGGAGGTTGTATCCAGGTGGGGGTCAGCCTCTTCTTCAAGGCAACCAGTGACAGGGCAAGAGAACATAGTCTTCAGTTGCACTAGAGGAGGTTTGGGTTGTAAATTAGGAAGAAATTCACAGAAAGGTTGATTAGATATTTGAATGGACTGCCCAAGGAGTCTCTGGAAGTATTTAAGGGAAGACTAGACCTGGCACTTAGTGTCTGGTTGACATTGTGGTGTTTGTCATAGATTGAACTCAGTGATCTCAGAGGTCTTTTCCAACCTAATAGATTCTGTGATTCTGTGAAATAGTAACATTTTGAAATTGTCTGTTGGAATGTGATGCACTGATTTTTTAATAATGGGGTTATTTTTACTCTGTCATTGTGCCCAGACTATACTACTTCTCCAATTCTCTTTCTTCAATCCAGCCTAGAAGAATGACTTTTTGAAGACTTAAGTAGCTATTTTTCAGAAAAATACACACATGACTATAGAAAATTTTACAGTTTTCCAAAATGAATCAGTAAAAAAAAGTAGTTAGGGAATTTTCATACAATTATTTCTGAATCAATACCACATATATTTTCCCTACATTAGTTGGCTGTTTCCAGCCCAAAACTGCAATTATTCTGGCCACCAGATGGAGAAACAAAAATGAGAACCTTGCTTTAGATATTGGTCCTTCTGAGGAAACTTGGTTGACATAATTGTACTGCTCAGACAAGTTATTTGAACCATACAAATTCTTGTCTGTCTGAAGCTTTCATAAGGAAAAAAAACCTGTTGGAATAATCTTGTATCTTACAACATCAGACATGGTAAGATGTCCAGACTAGAGAAAGGCACTTAGCAAAACAAGCTTGTAAGACATTCTCTTTATTCCAGGCAACCAGTGTAGTGATTTTTATTGGGCAGTGATTTGTACCAAGGCCATAATGTCAGACAGATGACTATTACAATGCAAGACAGAACAAAACCAATATGTGTTTCGCTCTTAGCTTGCTACAGTCTGGATAACGATAAATGAATATTTGGCAGAATATTATAATCATAATCTTAAGTATATCATAATCTTAATTATATCATAATCTTGCCAGCTACAATGGCTAGGCCCAACTTCCTCCCTCAGGGGAGGGGGGAGCATGGAGTCATGGAACAGCATGCAGGTACTGTCAGAATCCTTGTAGATCTCCATTGTGCACTTATGGGAACCCTCCTCTTTCCTCTTGCTGCTGATCAAAATGACCTAGGAGTTACTAAACACCATAAATATTGTCCTCTCCAAACTAAATGGAGTGGCAACAGAATGAGTGCTGGAACTTCAGCACCAATGGAGCTCTAGAGATCCACTGGATTGTGTTGGACTACTTGCTAACAGACATTGCATACCACTGTATGTGTGTGTGTGTGTATATCTTTATAGCTATATATCTATCTGTGTGTGTATATATGTTTCACAGAATCTTCTATGTCCTTGCTGCAGCACAACTTCAATGAAGAGATAATTATGAAGTGAAATGAATAGATTATCTTGGGAAGAACTTGGGAACCACTCAGCACAATAAAAAAACACAAAAACACAAAACACGATATTTCTGCAGTTAAGGTCTTTAATGAGTTCATTTTCCTATTCTTAAGAGGTTCCTAAAAAAGCAGCTTGAAAGCTATTAGTCTTCCAATAAAGAAAACCAGTAGGTTGTTCTGACTCTTATCCAATATCTATTCTTTCACTTCTTTGCTAGAAGAAGCTCATTTTACTTCAGTAATTGCCGTACCAACATTGAAGGAGAGGCATTAAGAGGGATCTGGGCACAATATGCGTTTGACTGCTGAAGTGAAGCAGAACATAATACAAGATTCGTGACACCATGCTATGATGAGGAGCAAAGGGCCCTGTTGCTGGAGAATGGTGCACAATTTCACGAGTTGTGTTCACTCACAATTATTAGAGGATGGTTTTCTGGTACAATATGCAGTTAGGGCAGTACCTGGGTCCTTAATAGATTTTAGGAATGTGGGACTTGGTATTAAGTGCTAAAAGAGAATATAGTATCCCTTTGCTATCAGGCATTTTATACAAGACTAAATATTAGCAAATGAAGAGAATTAACATAAAACAAACCTAAGGAAGATAAGACATATAATAGAGTCTCCAAGAAGACAATGGGACTATTGCTAAGAATCCAGCAGGATCCAGATCCAAGCTAATTAAATATATAGTAAAAATAGCTGTGTGCTAAACTAAACTTGTACTAAATGTGACCAAATGTACTGAAGCAAGCTTCAGGAAACCTTACTTTTAACCTACAAAAGTTCTAATAGCTTCATAATATCATGACAAGCAATACAACCAAACAAGTTTATTCTATAAGAGATGTGTGAATAAGAAATTATTCTGTAATTTATTATTCATGAAGAACAGTAAATTATTCTAATCACATTTTCTGCATTATGAAAATTCTAAAAAGTGGTGCTGCAGGCAAATAAATGGGTATGGAAAGTGTGATCATTCATCCCAATCTTTTTTTAATAAACCTTATTCAAATTAAAGGAAAAAAAATAATTACAGTGAAGGAAATATCTAAAGACTATCTCTGTGAAATGACCATATGCTTTAAAAGGACATCAGAAGCCTCTTCAGAACAAAATTAGTATTAAATCTTAGTATTAAATCTCTTAGTATTAAATCCTTACACCAGGTCTAGAAACAGTAAGACCCATCTTTAGTAAGTTGATTAAAATGCTTTGAATTCCAATACCAATTATTATACACTTTGGAGCTCTCAACTTTACATAGTCATGAAAATAGCTCTATTTTGTGTAAATATATGCTCCAGGCTCCAGGCTCCAGTAAAATGCAGTGAATGTGAAAGATTTCTTTTTTATTTAATAAATGAAAAGATAGATGGATGGCTTGGCTAAATGACACTAGGTGAAGTTTGACCTTCTGGATGCTAATAAATGTGGCTTAATCTGCATGGGTATTTTTGGTATCTTATAGAACCTCAATATGTTGAAGAATTTGTGTCTCAGATATTTTAAAATCATTAAAATGTTATTTCACATGTATTTACACTGGAGAGATGTTTTAAAACACACTTTTTATGGAATGTGACAATTGTTATTTTTCCTTTTCCTCTAGACTACAGGAAACTGATCCCATGCAGAACATCACTGCGTCTAGAGAAGCTCCTTGAGAACTTTAATGTTCCTGTACTATGACTGAGATGGGCAGTAAAAATATTAGTCATAAATGGGGATTCCTAACAGCTTTTCAAAAAAGATATCCTGCAATTTTTCTTTTATGAGGTTTAGTGACATCCAGAGCTTACACATAATTTGGGAAATATTTTTCATGTTTTTTGTTTTGTATCCTTCTTACTATGTCCTTCAAAAGCTCTGAGTTCCTATTACAACAACACACCATAAAGGACAGCTTCTAGATGTTATTTCACTGTAAGAATAACAATCTTCTGTCTGTACAGCAGAGAAATGCTTAGCCTGCATTAAGCTCTATACTGTCTTGATTAAACTGCTACTACACCAGACCAGCTATTTTAAAAATAGCTGAGATGTGTAAGTTTGTGACTGAAGTATAGACCCAGTCTTTGAGTGGTCAATTAACATGGATTTCATTATAATCAAAATGTGCTAAGCTGCGGGAAGAAAAAAGGGATCAAGACAGCATCTTCTAAGTTGGATTTTTCATAAAGGACACGAAAACATAAGGAGAATGATTTATACCAGCAATATATAAATGTGGTTCTTCAATGACATGACACAGCACATCCTGAAATAAGTGTTCAATATAAGTAATATTCTGTAAGAAGGATGCAAAATTAATATGTTGAGTTAGAGGGCTATTCTGTATAGGGCCAAGTGGAGGTGAGGTGAATCACCCTCATGGTTATTGTAAATGGGAAGGTCAGCAGGCTCTCTTTTTCACTAGGCAGATGAAATTCTTTGAAATGTTTTACAGTAGGAAAATAGCATAAAAGAATTCAAAGTATAGCTATTGTGAAGCATTATTTTCTTAAAAGAACCTGGGCCACATGTTGGTTAAGAAGGTAGCCACTGCCTTTATTACTACTGATTTGCTTCTGTCACATTTTTCTTAGAGCTATTTCTCTATCATGAGCATACAGAGAAAAGAGAAAGACTTGGGGTCAGGCCATGACTTATTCAGTCTGCAGGAACTTTGCTGATACTCTTTTGGCATGGCATGCCACAGCCATTTAGAAGAGACAGCTCCAGAGAGACATGTTTCTTCACTCTGGAGACCAATGAGTGCAGGAGTGTGGAATACACAAAGTGTCTGTCTAACTTTATTGTGCTTTGTGACATAAAATATGACAGGGGGCATGCAGTGTTTTGGGTGCCAGCTGAGGCTTTGTTCACATAGTTGGGGGATCTGGGAGATAGCTGTGGTCTGTGATTCACTAAGTCACAATTTCCATCTTATGTTGATACAGTAGCAATGCAACTTCTTTGTACACTGGGCTAGGCTGAAAGCAGTGGCAAAGAATGCCCTCCACTATTTATGTTGTCATCTCTCCCCACCTTTCCTTTCTTATTATGAAGATTATGCATTTCCCATTTCAGTGAAAGGAAAGACCCCTGCAGACCACGTGGAAGCTGGCTTATGCTGCAACACAGTTAATGTTACAGGACAGCACAGTGTTGCCATCAGAACTAATCCCAGCAGTGGCATAACAAATCGCCCCATTTCCATTTAGCTTTCGTCAGTATCATACACAGACAGATATGGATTTGGTCTGTGGAATGGCATTTGCCTTTGAAGTCCTTCTTTTTATTTTATTTTTTTTTTCCCTTTACATCACACATTCAGCACTAATAGAAAATTTATTTTCAGGAATGAATTCCATTCAGTTGCTGAGCATGTATGAGCTATGCTGCTGATCAGCAGTGCGATAGGGAAATTTTGGGTTTTCTTTTCTGCATAAACCTCCCCTCTTTTTCTCTGCTTTACATGACAGTTCCTTTTTGACATGTAGCGACTTAGTTGCTGCAATTGTTTCAGAGATTGCTTTGATACTTGCTCTTTTGTTGTGCTAATAGAACCGCTAGTCTCTCTTACTTTGACCTTGCATTATTTTGTCAAGGCTTTCAAGCTTCATACTCTTCTGTCTAGGCAGTCCCAATTTTTGTAAAGCTTTAATTACAGATTAACCCTTCCTGCAGCATTAAAAATGAATGTATTTAGGCTGTTTTATGACATTTTCCAGAAAGAAGCCTAACATTATTCCTTTTTTATCTGGTCCTAGCTCCAGTAGTCATTATTTGATTCAATTTGCCCTTGTGTTTCAGTCATGTATCTTGAAATAAATTCAGATATTTATTTTCTTTCACATGTTCGGTCCTACTTCTTCTATGTTCATTTTGTGGTTAGGCACGACTAGATGTGGCCCAGTCAGAACTTGGAGCTTTTTTTCTTGGTTTCCACAGCATAATAATCTGTTTTGACATATGCTTTACTTTTCTTTCATAGAAGTATTTTCTGCTAGCAATATAATTTGGGATGCTACTGAATATACTGAATATGCCCCTGTCTGAAAACTTAAAGCTTAGAGGAAACATTCAAACATTACTGTGAACTTTGAAATGATATTTCAAAGGAGAACATGAACAGATTTGAGTATCTGAAAATCTATTCATTATAATTTTTAGAGTTCCTTTTGCATCAAAGTCACTTTTACCAATAATCACATTACCACCACAGTCACCCAGCACTTCTCAGCTCTTAACCATAATCTCTGAGCAAATTTTGTGGTGTGTTTCAGGGATGTTTCGTAGTTGAATCTTTTGTAGTATGATATTATTCTCTTCCTTGAATGCATTCTCTTTAGATGTCTTCTTACTCTTGCTAATACAGTCAGGGTAGAGTGGGGAAGATTCCATATGATTTGTCTCAGTTTAAGGTTGTAGATGGGAGACAGATTGCATTACAGTACTGATGCAGGCTTTTCTCAACTTTCTTTTAACATCATGTATTAGGAGCAGATATTCTTATTGTTGCATAAGGTTCCAATTATTCCCGAATTTTGCTGGGTTACTGATCTTGTAGCAAGCTGTTTCAAAATATAAATGTGTTACACAAGAAGATAATTCCATTAATAAGATTTGCATTTCTACCTTATTAATTAATGTTTCTCCTTAGTATTCATGGAAAATTACACACCTATAAATCTTTGTGAAATAGAATTTTAGGACAGTAATAATTTTATATGTATGCATCTATGTACAAATGCACACATCTCAGTCATCTTTATTGTGTGTGAGGCTTCCTGCATCAATAAATGAGCCTGAAATATTCCTTTCTGGATTGGAAGCTCTCCTTCAGGCTGGATCATATAGTATATTTGGAATTTAAAATGCAACTAGATGCTTTGTGTGTTTGCTTAGTTTTTTTTTGTAAATAAAACCTTTTATTTTTTAAGAGATTAGCAATATTTCATGTGGCACTTTTCCTTCACTTTTCTGACAGTATTTCTAATTTAACCATTATTGTCTGCTTGTTTTGAAAAAAATACAAGCCAAAAGCAGGCTAATAAGTAATCAACAACTATACTACCATATGAAAAAGAAAGAAAGATAAATGTTGCTGTAAAACAGCATTCACTAAGATATATAGAGCTACTACTCAATATAAAAAAAATCCACAAGAAAACATTTAAAAACTTAAGGACTTCTTTTGTTATGGAAACATGATACTTACCTTTCATATGACTGCAGCAATATCTTAAGGTAGATGAAATTATATAAGCAAAAAAAAAAAAAAAAGAAAAAAATAACTCCTTTTTGCCAGTAGACTTGAAGATAACTAGGAAAATCCTATGAATGAAATAGCACAGTCATGTTTCTGTAAATGTGACTTATCTCCCAAGTTACAGTGCAAACTTCTTTGGATATCCCAAATTATCCTCACTACAAATTTTTTTCACTTTTGTAGCAAAGTGTAAAATGCAATATGTCACATCAGGCTTGGTCTAGAGCAGATATTTTCTACTATATGTTAGCATAACAGAATTATTGAATATGTTTTTCCCTGTTTCCAAGTTCTGGTATAGTGACATTAGTAAAAGCACTTGTATAAATATGGTTTTATTAGCTAAATATTCTTCTTATGTATCTAATGGTTGTGTATTTATTTCTTAATAAATTGATGTTAGCTCAATCCACAGAAGGGCATTTCCAAGGTAAGCTATGTCTCTAGCATAGTGGTTTGTTGCTATAACTCTATTGGCATAACTATAATTACAATTCTTTTTGACTGAACACAGGGCCTAAGAAGAAAATAGGTGCTGTCTTACTCTCATGTTGAAAAGTCAAAATTTACAGCTTATATCCATAAATCAGTGGACTATCTCTCAGTGCAGCAACAAACTAGTATTTTACCTCAGTCTATTTCAGGCTCTGGCCTTAATGAACAGTTAATGGCTAAAAAGAAAAACAGAAGAAAAGCCAACATGTTAATCCATTGTGGGTTAAAATCTTCAGAAATCCTTTCCTTTTTCTTCCTCCCCACCCCCCCCCCGCCTCGACTTCATGTATCCCTCAAATTCCTTGTTGAATCTTAACAATTTTCTTTGACTTATCTTTTTAAGGTAAAGGTGAAGGTCCTAGGAAAACAAGGCTACTTTTAATTTATTATCCTCTTTTAAGTAATAAAACCCACCTTTTAGCACCATTTTTTTTTTGCCTCTAGAACACTGATGAATGTCATAAACTCTCGTTACATTTCAAAAAATACACAATGTTAATATGAAAAAAACAACTATAAGGAATGTGTGTCTTTACAGGTGAAAAATCTTTTCCTAAAAACCAAATCTTTTAATAGAGTTGTATGATTTATGTTATCTAGAGTAAATCTCAATGTTATTATCATTGCATTAGAAATATTCCCTTAGAATGGCTCTTTTTGTTTGTTAAGTTTTTCTTAAGGATTGGGAGCTAAGAATACATTGCAATATTGTATACATCATCTAGAGAATAGTACTATTTTTCTGGCATTGACACCTCCTGGGAATGAAATGGTGAGTTTGAGCCATGTTAAAGTTAGAATCTGCAGGAAAAAAAAAGGTATATTTAAAGCATAATTTGTTTATGAATTAAACAAGCTATAAAATGTTGCAACACTCTCTGAGGATATATAAGATTTGTAAATAATGAGTACCAGAGATTTTCAATATCAGAGATTTATACAGAAGCATAAGTGATGGGAAGTGCCATTCCTCCATTTATGCTTTGGGTCCAATGAAATGAATATTATCTTGCATGGAATAGTTCTGTTAAAGAGTTTTACATCAGTTAGAGTTGACTGCATTAAGACTGGTTTATCACATTATGGACACTGCAAGCAATATATGTGTGGTGCATCCTTTGCTCAAGAATTCTTTATGATACAAAGGCATGTTTCTTCTCATTGTCTTTGTCCTTATATTTTTCTATTTCACCTACATGTCATAAAATACAGAAGTGTGGAGAATTAAAGGGATGGGAATTAAAAGAGGATTCAGATTTTACCCTAGTTAGTTCTTTAAAGTAGAAGCAATGTTTTTCTAGTGTAAATGTATAAGGTGTTTCATGACTAAAACAACTTAAACATTTCAGTCATGCTTTCAACACTGAAAATCTGCTTTCCATATGGAAATCATGACATACTCCTGGCAATTCTACTGTACAGTGTAAAACTTGGCCTGTAGCTGAGAAAGTCCAAATGCATTCATACATTTTTCATCAATTCTTCAAGCATATTGAAAAATATAAGTGAAAAAAAACAACTTTAAAAATCATTGCAGCACCCATATTGCAAATACATACAAAATTTCAGTTTCATTCTATACCAAAGACATGCTTTATACCTGACCACTTTCCCACTTTACCTGTTTATTGTATTCCAGTTACAGAGAAGCACATTTTGAATTCACCTGTGCCATTTACACATGACCTCTCTTTCAGTTTCCAAACATTAATTCAACTGGGGAACAAATAAGATTTTTATGCCATTATGGCTTGGACAGCCGCACAGAAAAGCCAGATTTCCATATTTTTCCTGGCCAGTTACTTATATAGAAGTTAATATGAATTGTAAGACCTCCCTCCTGAGCCTCAGCTGTTGTCAGTAAGAACCTTACCACTTTTGAAATTAAATTGATACCTTTTTGCTTTGTTCAGACAACAGAAATAATAGTGATGGTTCCAGAATACATTGATATTAGGCTTCACACCTTTGAGTCTCTTGGGGCATCTATGCTGGGTCTGAAGCACAGCCTGCAGGACTGGCTGGCATAATATACCAGTGTTCCAAATGGGAACAGCTATTTCCCACTGTCCAGATATTGTGTCCAGATATGTACTGGATTTTTTTTTTTTTTTTCTGGATAGAAACACTTTAAAACCACGCCAGTACAGGGAAGACATAGCTCTTTTCTTCACCTCAGCTTACTGTTTAAAATGTGAAGGTGAATTAAAACCATAGTATTGGACTTAGATGTCAGAGACAATTCAAAACACTGATCTAGGTTTGAATTCACTTGTTTAAGTGGAATACTAATGCTCTCATGAGTCAGTCCATTTGGACCCATGAATAGCAAACTGTGAAAAATCTGCCAAGGTGGCACAGCTGAAGCTTGTAGTGGGGCAATATTCAAAACATATTTCAAGCATGCATACTTTTTTTTTAATGGTTTGTGGTGCTATCTCTTTTTTTTTTTTTTTTTT
>VXBX01002119.1:0-70336 GCA_013400415.1 Scytalopus superciliaris | reverse complement strand
TTTTTTTTTTTTTTTGTTTTTTTTTTTTTTTTTTTTTTTTTTTTTTTTTTTTTTTTTTTTTTTTGTGTGTGTGTAAGGGGAGAATTTGAAGTTAAAAGGGCTCTTCATAGCCTCCTTGATAGGCTGTTGAATCTTTTCAAAGGTAAGAAGAAAAATGTTGTGGGAAGGAAAACCCAGCAAAGCTTGGTGAGCTTAGCTGGAGCTTTAAAGAGATTATATCCAAAGTTCAGACAGACTTAGAAAAAGTTGAACTTGACTGTTATCTTGAAAAGCTTTCGAAGACAGGGATCATCAACACAACCACAGCTGTCATCTCTGGCAAACAATTTCAAGCAGCTTTACTATCAGATAGTATAGCCTGAGGACTCAAGAAAAAAAATTCAGGGCTGCTGTTTCTTTATAGGTTTCAGATTTGGAAGCAAAGTTTACCACTGCTACATCTAGAGAAAGAAAAAATGTAGTTAGATACTGAAGATGTGTAAGATGGTCACTCTCTCAGTGTAGTCCTTATTATTTTCAATGGCAGCAAGAACAAATCTGAGATTATTAGATTTTCAATTTTTAGAGATGGCTACAGCATTAGGTGGTCCCTGTGGTTGGAAACAGCACAATAGGAAACTTTCATCCCTCTGTCAGGCATGGTATATTGTCTGCTCAGAGGACAGGTATTTTTGGCACCTCACAGTGGTTTGGTGAAATAAATTCTTGGATTCATTCCAACTTGCTAAAAAGGAAAAAAGCACCACCATAGCACTTTCATTGGTAGCCTTATTATAGAATTACAGAATCATAGAATGGTTTGGGTTGGAAGGGATCCTAAAGATCACCTAGTTCCAAACCCTTGCTATGGGCAGGGACACATTCCACCAGACCAGGTGGCTCAAAGCTCCATCCAACCTGGCCTTGAACACTTCCAGGGACTGGGTAACTACTCCTTTGGGCAACCTCTTTCAGTGCCTCACCACCTTCACAGTAAAGAATGCAACCTACTGTCTTTCATTCTAAACATATAAAGGTCTGACTGAATATAGTGTCTGAAGTGTTCTCTTAACACTGGTTTTAGCATTTGCTTTGTGGCTACAAGTGACTGGACATGCTCCTTTTCAGGGACTGGCAAACAGAAAGTGCTAATATTGATTTCTAAACAAGCTTCGTTTAAATTCCCTTATGATTTGGAAAATAGGAGATGAGGCTCTTGGTTTTGATTCACAGATAGAATGAATAATATAAGAAATAATTATGCCTGTCTACTGCAATGGTATGCACTGCCACAAGCTGTCAGACCAGCAATGTTAGGAACATAGCTGTCGTCGATGGCAAACTGTTTTCTAGATCCATATAAAACTAAATTATTCCAGATTAACAATCTATTTATAATATTAAACAGGTATTTTAAATCAGCTTGCAAGTAAAATGTCAACAGTGAAGATAAATTTGATAGTTTTATCTTTATTTGCCGTGTTGTCTGGAACAGAAACAGTGCTTCAAGTGAGACTTCCTAACTATATGAGAGTCAGTTGGAAGCTCATTACTTTCAGTTTGATCAAACTTGTAATTGGTAACCTCTGCTTTCGCGGAGAATAGAAACAAGATAGGAGTGACAGGACAGCACTCAGGAACATCTACAGAGTCAGGAAAATGTAAATTTTTTTGTCTTAATTTATTCTATTACACACACACAAAAAATCTCTCTCTCTAAAATTAAAAAAATAAAAAAGGAAAGAAAATAAAGTCACAGTCTAACAGGTCTATACTATTTGTTTAAAGTATTTCACGCAGACAACCTTTTCCGTTCTTCATATGTGTTCTATTGTGGTGTTCAGAAGCTAGTCCTAATAGCCATGCTGAGAAGTGGGTTTGGTGGCTGCATTCTCCATAGGTGTTAATAAATGGACATGTTCATTTTAGGCAAAAGCAACAAAAGCTCCAACAACAAAGATTACCACTAATAATTCCTCTGCCTTCTGCTGCGTGATGTTTTTCAAGATCTCATCTTCTTTAGTACTCAGAGAACTGACAAATCATGTAGGTTCATGTTTTGCACTATTAACCTGTCCTAGTCATTAGAATTTCAGCACCAACAAGTATAAAATGTAGTCATAATTTATTATAAGGAAGAAATTGGAACAGTCAGTTTTTCCATGCTTATCTTAGATTTATATAATTTATTCATCATTTAGATCAATGCATAATCATGACTGAATATGTGAGGCACAGTGACAAATCCAAGGAGGCAAGTAATTTACCTGAGTCTCTACATTTGGCTAAGGAATAGCAGGTTATGATAGTAATCTTTCCAACTGACCATTTTCAGATAATTTTTTAAGTGCAGATTTAAATATAGAAAATATCTTTGAACATTCAGTACTAGGACGGAATATAAAAATATATAACTAATGAAACATTTTATCTCAGAGTGCTAAGTCATTGACAGGTACATGATAATGTAGCTGCTTGCAGCTGTAGTCTTTGTATTTATGTTCATACTAACATATGATTCATAAGTATTTTAGCCCACTGAGAGTAAGACATATGAATCAGTATTCTGTTCGCAGCCAATAAGAAAGTTGAGTTGTAACATCTAAGATTTATAGAACAAACACAGGTTCATTTCTTAGTCTTTATCCAAGGTTTGACCCATATCCTACAGAAGTTAATCATGGCTTAATCCTATTGCTACTATTGCAGTCCCTGGAAAGCTCGCATACCCTGACTCTCTAGTGAGAGTCTTTTCAAAAGGTGATGGCAGAAAGCTTCAAAAGTAGGATCTGAAGGACTGCAGTGCTATAGAAGCAAGATTTCAGGTATTTAGAATTGAGCTGGTTGAGGAAGACAATTCACACCTGTTTTGCAGGTCCTTAAAAGAACAAGTATCTATTTTGGGGAAAATGCTTCCTTTAATTATCCAATGCATAAATCTCAGATACTGGAAGTCAAGTTTATTTTAGGTCTTTTTGGATGTTAGCTTTCAGCTTGGAAAAATATTGGCATAACCAGGAAGGCACCAGAATTGGGTCAGATTGAATAGTAGGTGTCTTGTAGTCTTTGGTCATCATCATGGCTGGGCTTCGTGAATGAAGATTTGAGAAGGGCTCTACCCACATTTGCTGCAAGTGCGCTGGTGGCTAAAAAGGCCAATGCGCGATAGGCAAGTCCGGTCACAAAAGGCACAGTGGAGTCTCCACAGGCTGTATTGGCGAGGCACAGTTCTTTCTGCGCTGTCTTTTTTCTTCCAGACTGATCCTGCGTGCGCTCTCAAAGGAAGCAGCAGCGTTATAGATGGTGTGCCTCCATGCCTCCCGATTGGAGGCCAGAGTGGACCATTGATGGTGGTCAATATGGCCAAGGCTGAGGTGTTGTTTGAGGGAGTCCTTGTATCTCCTCTTTGGGGCTCCTCTCTTGCGGCAGCCGGTGGCAAGCTCACCATAGAGCACAATCTTAGGGAGGCGGTGATCCTCCATCCTGGAGACGTGCCCTGCCCAGCGCAGCTGCGTTCTCAGCAGCATGGCCTCAATGCTGGTGACCTCTGCCTGCTCCAGAACAGACACATTAGTCACGTAGTCTGTCCAGTGGATGTTTAGTATTGTCCGGAGGCAGCGCTGATGGAAGCGCTCGAGGAGTCGCAGGTGGTGACGATAGATAACCCAGGATTCAGAGCCATAAAGAAGAGTGGACAGTACAATGGCTCTGTAGACCTTGATCTTTGTACTTTTCTTCAGGTGTTTATTGCGCCAGACTCTTCTATGGAGTTTTCCAAAAGCTCTGTATGCCTTTGCTAACCTGTTATCTATCTCTTTGTCAATTTTACCATCTGAGGAAATGATGCTTCCCAGATAGGTGAACTGCTGGACTGACTTAAGCTCTGATTCACCTGTGGTGATGTGGGGATGGTGAAAGACTTTGTGAGGTGCAGGTTGATAGAGGACTTCTGTCTTCTTCAAGCTGACTTGCAGCCCAAAAAGCTCAGCAGCCTCTGCAAAGCAGGATGTTAAGCGCTGCAGAGCTGCTTCGGTGTGAGCAACAAGGGCGGCATCGTCAGCAAAGAGCAGCTCACAGACAAGGTGATTGAGGGTCTTGGTGTGGGCTTTCAGATGCCTTAGGTTGAATAGGCTTCCATCAGTACGGTATCGGATGTAGATGCCACTGTCTTCATCGAGGTCTGCCATGGCCCTTTGGAGCATCATACTGAAGAAAATCGTGAATAAGGTTGGTGCGAGAACACAGCCTTGTTTCACACCGTTGGTTATTGGAAAGGGCTCAGTCTTTGGTACTTTGGTGTTATATAGCAACCCACACACAACATACAGCTTTTTGCTTTAGATCATGGAAATCTCAGTTAACTAGATCTTTGAAAAGCTGCACTATGCTAGCTATCCCATTTTCTCATTTCCTACTTTTATCTCCAAGCATGATGTTATTTGGTGTGGAATATCTCATTGGCCAATTCAGGACATCTGTCCAAGTTGCGTACTCTCCCAACTTCATGCCCAACCCTTGTCTGCTCACTGGACCAGAGTGGGAAAAAACCTTGATTGCTGGGCAAGCACTGTTCTGTGATAGCCAAGACACCGGTGTATTATCAGCATTGTTTTAACCAGAAATTAGAAACCCAACATCATATAGGCTGCTGTGAAGAAAGCTGACTCCATTTGTACCAGACCTGATACATATACTTCCCTAGCAGAGACACACCATTGACTCTGACAATGGTAAAGATGATGAACTGTCTGAAATAGGATAGCTATGATAATACAACAACAGGGACTAAGACTGACAAGTAGACCTGTGCTAAAAACATGGTAACAGAAAGCATTTTGTCTGGATTAAGCATCTATGGAAGGGCTTGATTTGTGACCTATTTAATTTGGAGCCTAAGAGCCCATGATAAAAGGAAATCGCCTATCTTTCTTACTAATGCCTGTAAAATCAAGTGTCCAAATGGTAAATATATCTCAAAGTTTCTGCACTTGGGTTTTATTGTTAAACAAGGGTATAAATGGAGTTTACTAGACACCAAAGTGCTTATTTGAAGCTAGTTTTGCCAGTCACATGAAATGCTGAAGGCAGAGATAGCAGTAGGCCAATTTGTCACATATTCTTCACTTCTGTTATAAGCTGTGCAATTACTGAAAACAGCTATTTAGAGTTCCTACATCAACTCTAAACCTCTGAAATCAACCATCATAGAACTATATGTGTATAATAATTACATGTGTATAGTGGCGAAAGAGGCTGAATTAATGTTTCTGAATGGTGTTAGGAAATTGATAACTATACTTATTCTGCTGGCTAAGGGCAACATCTGGAAGAAATGGAAACTAATGACATTTATATATAAAGATTACTTAATGAGTCAGTGCTTCAAGGCACACTATCTCCTCCAGGGTATTGAATGTCCTCTTCTCTTAATTTAACGAGATTTTCAAAAGTGTGGTGAAAGCAATGTAGAAACACTTGCCTTGGTTCCCTTGTGGGACGGGAAGTATCTCAATGCTTCTGACATCATAAAGGTGATGTTTGGCATGATTTTGAAATTAATTGTAGAGTAGTTGAGTAGGAAAAACCAGTGATATGATTCTTTATAGAGTCACTTTCCCTTGCTATCCAAGTAGCTGAAATTTCTCTCTTCTTTATGCATTGTGGCTCAGGACAGAAATAGTAGATGGTTTCCTTACATTTCGTAAGATCTCTACATATCTGTTGGAGTCAACAGTGTGTCTTCATATTATATAAATATATTTGTGTTCCACTGAATTTATTACTAAATTATTTTCTCCAGGATATATTTTTATCATTAATTATGCACATGGAAACCTAGGAAGCAATTTAAAAAGAAAAGTCAAATGCATTTACAAATGTTTCTCCATTAGGAGATCTGTGTGAGAATTACTGGATTCTCCCTGGAGAATCTCCACATGCTGAAGAATCAGATCTTGGGGTTCGGACAATATCTAAAGATAAACTGGGTGTATTATTTGTCATTCTTTTCAGGAGTGATGATGAACTTTATTGCTTTCAGAGGAGTGCAGACAGTTATGCCTTAGCAGTCACAGTCTTCCCTAAAGTTTTCTGTTGCATGCAGAAAATGCACTGTTGGTGTAAGATAGCACACATCTCACCAAAACTTGAACATTTCCAACTGAAGGTTCTTGTTAAACACAAGGTGAATCACTCTGTAATTTTCTCTATCTCTAGATCATAGAGGGAGACCACATAGTGCCTTTGTTTATAGTTTTTTTTTTTTTTTCCTGAGATGAATGAAGCTGGGAAAGACAAATCCAATCTTTAGAATCTTCTTATATGGTTTGAATGAGATCTTTTTTACACTGTCTTCCTATTTTTGCTCTTCAGATGACAGATCCTATAGAAAGAAGTTGTCTTTGAATAGAGGCATGCTCAGAGGGTAGAAGTTTCTTATGCTCTCTTCTAAAAATTCCTTACTCAGAATGTACAAGCTCTGTAAATGGAAGAGCTACATGTTTTTTTCCCCCTCTATATTTTCCTTCATAAACAGTTAAACTTTCTATATGAGTTCTTTAAAGAACTCCCAGTAAGATTAGACAAAGCTGGTCAAAAGACAAATTCAGATTATTTCAGAGCCAAAGTGAAACATGAGGATGCATCATTTGGCAGAGCAAGACACTCTGGGGGCTGAGAACTGGTTAGTGAAGTAGATGATTAAGGTTCTGCTTGATGCTGTGTTGGCATAGAATGATTAAATAAGGGTTTGAAACTCATCCTCTGTTAGCTTAGCTAAGTTTCCCAGCCAACCAATTGCATGCAGATGCACACTTGCTTTTCTGCATCTAGAAAGAAAATCAGGTCTCAGACCGAGAATGAATTTTCTGATACATTTATCTTTTATGTTGAAGATCTTAAATTAATATGTTTCAAAAACAAATGCTGATTCCACAAGAGAACCACCATCTTAAGGATGGTCTTTTAGAAAGGTTATCTCAGAGCCTATCTGAGTTTTCACATTACTGCTAAGGAGTATGAAAAGGCTATTTGTCCTCTGTCTTTCAATATCTGGAGATTCTGGGAAATTTCATAATTGAATTTTTTAATGTTCCACTCTTAAGTGAAAGGAAGCCCAAGATTTGTAAATGCTTGTGGTCAAAAGGAAAGATAAAAGTCAGAGGGTCTGCAAAATCTCTGAAAGTTTTATTAGTAAATTACAGACTTGGCATAGAAATCAGTATGCTAGTCCTACTATGTAAGCACAGAGCAGTGGGTTTTGGATAAAGGGTTAAGATGAAAAGGAAGGTCCTGGAAAACAGGTGCTTTACCTCCTCATAGCCCACTTCTCCAACCATATCTCTTGTTCTTTGTTATGGTGTGTTATTACCAACAATGTCTGCCTGTTATTACCAATGATCTTTGGTTTGCTCCACAGCCGTCGAGCTATCAGTGTTTGAGACATTCACATTAGCCCCTTATCTTCTGTGATTCTACAAATTTCCTCTCCTGAATCAGATAATATTTAAAAATGATGGGATTCTTATGGAACAACAATTCAGTATGTGATCAGTCTTCTATAAATGCTGGTTTAAGAGAACTTTACAAGACTGGGTGCAGTTGGTCCAGTATAACAGAAATGAAGGATGTTCTTACTACACAGGTTCTTGAATCTTGTAGTAACTTCAGTAAAAATTACATGTATCGAAGAAGGAAACAGATTATATTGCATTAGCCCCTTTGGAAGCAATTGGCACTTTCAAGGTAAGACTGAGTATCATCTGTTCCATGGAACTACTACAGTGACAGAGTCAAAAACCCCCCAAACCTTAAACCTACCTACCACTGGTCTATAAAATATATTTTAAGCTATTAAATGAAATATTTTACAGTATTTTTTGCTGTTTATAATTCCTATTTAAAGTTTTCTCAGAAAACAGGATCACAAAGATTCAAAGATCTCCTAAAATCTGTGGCACTCAGTAGTATCTTTTCCCTGTGCAGTACATCTTGAGACTTACTGGATTTGTTCTTTTTCTTCCTCTGTCAAGTAACCTCTTCTCAGCTGTTTAATCCTATATGAGGACATTTGATCCATGCTAGCTATCTTTTCTGCTTCTCTCTCTGAAACATTTCTGTAGCCTATACAAGTATCATTGTTTGGCATATTCTGTACCTAAACTGCTTCACTCATGCACTGAGTTGTAAAGTCCTTGTTACAGACATAACTTTCACGTACATGCAGCATCAGCTGCAGGTAATCAGCATGCAGCTGATGTATAGAAAATGCAACCAGGTCTTTAAAAGCAATTACCAATTTTGAAGCATTCAAGACCAGTATCAGAGGATGCTGAACAGCACAATTAAAATATATCAGTCTGAAAGTTACTAGTGCTAATGTTGATGACAATGATACTTGCTGGAATTTTGATCATTGCTGTACTTATTCTGCACTACGACAGGAAGGGATTTTTGTCATAAGAAGACTAATCTCCAAGGATTTGGCTTTTCTGAAGACTCCAAACCAAATCTCAGATCTCATCAGAGCACAGAGCTTAAACAACCCCTTTTATCCCCAGTGGTGAATCAAATATAATTTCAGTATATTATTAGGTTTACATTTCTTGTCTAAAAATAGGATGGATACCTATGTTCTCAGGCTTCTTACCGGTAGGTGGTTTATTCTACATTGCAGTGATTCTGCTCTAATCTAAAATTCAAAGAGTTAAAGACACAAAGGCCTTCACTTTTTATGCCAGGAGTGGGGTCTGCTGACTTTTGCTTTAAGAGTCTGTGAAGAATAAGTGGAAGGGAAAGAATATATTTTTGCAGCATGTATCAATCTTCTGGAAGTCTTTGATCTCTTTAAGGGTATTCATGGTCTAAATGACTACCACACTTTTATAGAAATAACTGAAACATGGATTTGAAATAATTGACACCAAAGGGAAAACATATTAAAAGTGGTAATCTCTACCCACAGCTTAATTTTTTTCCCAGTGTCGACATTAAAGGTAAACTAATCCTTATTTTTTTCTTTAAAACTGGTGATATTGCCAAAGTAAAGACATTATATTATAAAAGCAGACATGTACAGACTCTTCACAAGAAATACACCTAACAAAGATTGAAGAAAAAATATTTTTGTCAATGAAAAACATTGCCTTAAGCATTTTTTCTTGCCATTTACTTAGAAGTTTTTTCTTTCTTAGTTCAAAGTCATAAGTGAAAATGAAAAAAAAACTGAACCAGGCAGAACCAAAAACCTGTAAACCACATAGTGCTCAAGTAAGGCTTCAGAAAGCCTGCAAATGATATGTCTTTACATCTTATAAATTTGCCTTTTACAAAAGTGGCTGAGACTTTGTGATAACATCATTTTTCCTTTACACACTGGGGGTGAACTCTTGATTGATACAGTCAGTAGGGGGTAAGATATGGAGGACCAGCCTCTACTGGTTTATGTGAGTAGATTTTGTAACAGAATAGGGTATGCTGTGATTTATTCTTGCAAGATCTGCTAATCTTTGTGGACCGGATCACATCCTCATGTGCAAAGAAAAAAAAAAAAGCAGTGTGATGCACAAAGTTAATGATAATGGTATGGCATACAGTTCTTTGAAAGATACTAAGTTCTTTGTACATACTAAGGGAGGCAGATCTCAATAAATTCTGTGCCTAAAACCAACTTCTGAACAAGTCAGGGAGGGAGGATAAGGCATCTCAGAGCCCCTGTGGATTAGTGGGATTAAGGGACACCTACATAGGATTGAAAGTTTCCTCGCAACTCTGGCAGCTCTGGTGGTGAAACTTCTCCCTCATGGGCTCATCACAAAAACACTGTCTAGAAAGGAATGACAAGAAAAAGCATTTACATACATAAATGGTATGTCAAATTCCTTTCAAAATGAATAGTGGTATCAACAGTGCTCATCTCTAAAGAGAATTTCTTCATAGGTATGTCAGAGGGTACTGATGTGATGGACACATTAGTTTTAGCTTTTCCCCTTTTTCTGTGCATCTATATTTACTTAAAATCATAATCATTTAGGCAGTAGAGAGCTGAAGTGTAAGAACAGAAATTCAAAGCCTTTTACCTAAAACTAATGGCAGAGAATTGAAAGTGGAATAAAATGTAATTAAATCACATTCAATTTTGAAAGTAATATGCCTGCCTTTATTTCCAGCTAATACCTACATTTGATTCCTTTAAAAGAAAAGTAGTAGCCCCTGATATTAGCATTTGACATACTAGCTTGTAATTCAGATGAGATCTTGCTTCCATTTTTATAGGGTACTCTTTATTCTCATAATGCCTTGGCCACCGCAACCAAAAGCAAGAACAGCCTGTTAAAGATGCCAAAAAAGAGGTGGTTGGCCCAGTCCTTTTGGGAAGGTGTTCTGGGTTAAGCCAATCTCATTTGATCAGCCATGGCATTGTTTTTTAATTCATGTATCTTTCATTTACTGATGTAAAAAAAAAAAGCAATTGCATTTAAAATGAGTATCAGAGGTAAAAATTCAGGCAAGAGTTATTGGAATGGAGGGCACCAGAGTCCATTTGCTTCTGATTGCCATCACCATATTACAACACACTGAAGATTCAGAAGCATCTGCAGATTCACACAGTCTTTATTTTTCTCTGATGTAAACAATGTTAAAACTCTCTTAGTAGTGAGAGATGTGATATTGGGTTCATTGTTACTCTAGTGAGATGCTAACAGCAAAGAAGAAAAAAGAATAAAGTTCAACACAAGTTTTGAGAGATTTCCAAAGAAAAAAGCGATTATAACTTCTCCTTTTTCAAGGGGTCAGCTGTTCGGTGAGGCAGTCTCAGAGGGTGACATTGCATTATTATACCAATTTGTCACCTAAATTAAAGCCATTTAGCCTGTTATTTAGTGAGCAGCTGCAGAACTGATGTGTTTTATTTTATTTTTAATGTGCTTTTTTATAGATGGGAAAAAGAAAACTCTATATGGAAGTAAAAATCCCATCAACTCTCTAAAGATGTTGCTTATGATAGAAACTGTCTCTGGCAAGAAGAACAATAATCTGAACAGATCAAAATGCTCTCCCTTTGTTACATATATCTTGCTTGTTGGTTAAAAACACAGCAGTACAGAGATATTCCTTTACGCATCACCTTATTTTCTTTACATCTCTTCTGTTTTTATGATAAAATACTTTCCCTAAAACAGATATAAGTTCATTTGTGCATCCACAGGAGCTAGTTCACCTGTCATGACCATGGATAGTGTCTTCTTAATTATCACATAACTTTATTTCTGTTTTATGTTAGTGCTACTACTATTTGATATACTACTATTTATTTTATTTTGCTTCTTATGTTTAAAATGTTTGGCTTATCTATGAGGAATAATAAACATTATCAATAAGATAGATGACCATACGGAAAATATGGTTCTTCCTGGAGAAAAGCAAGAGTTTTGTGTTAGCCAGAGCAGTATTTCTATCACGACAACAAAGTGGTGTCCTGATTGGTCAGTTATCCAAATCTGTCAGTAGTTTTTATATATACCATAAAATACAAAAATTTACTTGCCTCAAAGACTATCCCCACCTGAATGTTCTCCTTATTTCTATGTCTAGATTTTATTTTGAGTTGCTGACCTTCTAATTAGTGTACTTCTTTCATACTTTTTGCTCCAATTTTAGTTTTGTTTAGTACTGAAGTATCATTTTTCATAACTTCTTGTTTTTTCCTCATTCTCTTTGCTTTTGATTGTTTTGCTAGATTGCACTTAGTTCTTTACTGTCTCATTAAAACTCTGTAATTTTCTTTATACTTCCAAAGTAGCACATTTATATGTCAGGGAATAATAGTACTGACTTATTTTTATAACAATGTTCACCTCTGCTTTTACTGAACTCAAAGCAATTGCCACCTCTACACAGTCTTATATTCAAATACTCTGAACAAGTTGTTTGCTTCTTTTGACTATGATATCTTGTTCTAAAATCTCAAATCAAAATCCATTTAGCATCCTTGACCTTGCACAAGAGTAAATGTGCAGTATTTATCACTTGTATCAAAGCACCCATACACCAACATGATGGAGTCTTTCTTCCTGTGGGTAATAGAAGTGGGATTCTAGCAGAGGGTGCCAGGCTGCAGGGAGCTGTTACAAGCAATAGCGTTACATTAATTTTTACTGATGGAATCATACACTGAAAGTTTGTAGTTGGCAGTTGGTGCAGTGGGCTTGGATTAGTTATGAAAGTTCATTGTTCTGCACTTTGGCAGAATGATCTGATGATTGGGAAATTCTGAATGGCTACACTGTGATGACAATTCAGCANTTTATTTTTTTTTTTATTTGCTGCTGACACTGGAGTATGAGGATGCCTCAGTCTGAAATTCAGTCCTAACTTTTACTTGTTTATGTCTACTCAAATACTATTTTGGAGATATTTTCTGAAATGACTCATGACCTAACAGCCTTTCATAGAGGTGTTGTCCTTGTCTGTTTAAGAAATCTTTCTTGTGCAGAATGACAGGCAGTAAAGTCAACCATGACAGAAGAAGAACTCAGCAGGGAACTTCTTAGCACCCTGTCAAGGCATTTCTGCAACTTTTTATCACAGTACAAGAGGAAAGCACAGCTTTGTAATGATGACTCACTGATTTTGTGCCGTTCAAGGGAAAAAAGCAGAAAAAGTACAATTCACAGCAATGAGTTTCTCCTCCATCTCCTGGACTTCTTTATCCATATACAGCATTCATTTCTTTTTGCAAGGACCATTGCACCTGGAGGGACCTGCTTCACAAGAAAGACCTGTGCTGTGAGAAAAAGATCCTATCTCTTCCTTGGACCCCTCAATTCCTTTTTTTTTTTTCTTCCCCAGCATGAAGAAAGCAGGATTATTTTACTTTTTTCACATTTTCCCAGCAACTCCTCTCCTTTCCTACAGTGGTCAGAAATATGTTTTCCTCAGAAATTTCCTTTTGATTTGAACTAGTTTGACAAATCAGGTTTCAAACTGCAAACTTCAAATACTCTAATTTGTTCATTCATGTGCTTAATGTAATTATATTGTGACAGACATGAACAAACTAGTGCTTCTAGATTTTACTTAAAGGAAATAAATAGAAGGATTGAAATTCTTTGTTGTTGGTCACAATGAGAAGATCTATAATCTGTTAGTCTTTCTTCAGAAAACTCTTTTTAAATGATCAGTGTTTTCTTCAATTCCCATTAAGAAAACTAATCTATTTTTAAATAATACTTGATTTAAATATTTATTGTTTAACCTTTCAGTAAAAGTGTTGAATAACATTTAAATATTTAAATTTTTAACAATAAATAAAATCCAAAACTGCATTTAAATAATGTTAAATTTGTGACACAAATTACCTCAAGGCAAGTGATTCCAAGCTCAAGTTGAAAATAAATTGTTGTTTGTATTCAATTTAAAACAAAACAAGCCAAAGCCCAAGGACAGAAAGTCCAGGTGCAATAAAAGAAATCTTCTGGGTACATTAGAACTGTTATATTTTAAGGCTTGTTTAATTATTAAATATAGTCACAATGACTAGGAGAAACAGCTTCTTTAACTCTTAAAGTTTTAAGAAATATAAATCTACAGTCAACCCAAGAGATTCCTGGAATGCATGGAGAATAACTTCTTTAGACAGCCTGCCTATAGGGGAATAGTATAATCCTCTTGTGTAGGCATGAGGTGACGAAGGCCAAGTTAAAGTATCATTTTTGTCAATATCTTAAAAAACGGACTAAGAACTTTCAAAATATATACTTCCTCAAAATAAAACACAGAAAAGCTTCTATTTTTACACAATTGCAAGAGAAAGAAAATAATCTTGATGCTTTCTGTAGTAGTGAATTATCATTTTCTTTGCAGGTATATTCCAAAGATGTCTTTCTGTATTTCATACAAATATAATGACTTATATACAAGCTCCTGCTCACAATTCAGTTGGTCACACATCCCCACCTAGATTATGTTACCTGTTTTGCAGCTGCTGCATTGGAAGAGCACAGATGCTCACTAATTCCTATGTAAATCCACCAGGTGCATGTATGTGTTTTGAATACTGTAGGAAATCTCAAAAGAGACTAGACACCTATGTTTAAGAATTGCCCAAAGAGTTTTATTCTACAACTGAATACATCCACAACATCCACTTTTAATATCCTATTAGTTTTAAGGGACATATCCACGTTAGCTAGACTTTGTAGATAAAAATAGGAATTAAGGTTGCATTTCTGATGCAAATTCACAGTATGAATGGAAATATAAGTTCTGACTGGTTCTCCTGACCTGGAATAGCAGAGAAGTTGTTTTAG
Organism: Scytalopus superciliaris; assembly: GCA_013400415.1. Classification (NCBI taxonomy): domain Eukaryota; kingdom Metazoa; phylum Chordata; class Aves; order Passeriformes; family Rhinocryptidae; genus Scytalopus; species Scytalopus superciliaris. The sequence continues at coordinate 56,048 of VXBX01002119.1, read as the reverse complement.
ACAAGTTAGCTTAGTTAGGTATATAACAGTGATAGTATTATCTAGTGAATAAACTTTTGGAACTAAATAAATGAGCACTTTTTAGTGAAGAATAATCAAACTTGTGCATGTAAAAGACTGTTCCAGACTGTGCTATTGACACAGTAGTTCGTCATTCTTCCCTCAGATATGCTATTGAGAAGGTGATCAGAAAGGATACCTGTATAGGTAATATATACCAGAGAAGCCTTTTCCTATATTCTGCTCATTCTCTCTCTCTCCCTCTCATCATTTTTTCTTTAATTTAAGATTTAGTTTGAAGACAGAAAGCTAACTTTATGTCTTAATTATGCAAATATATGTGGTGTTTATTTGAATACTGCTGAAGCTGTGAAGACAAGCTTTCATGTGAGGGATTTTTCGTAAACTTGCAACTTTCTGATTATAATTCATCCCTCTGTCATTAGAAGCTACTCTGGGAAGACAGATGAGACACAAGTAGAGGACATATATTATTTCACCCAGAATCTCTGGAGCACATTAAAGATGGGAGGAAAGTCAAATCAAATAACTTGACTGATATTAAGTCAATAACTTTCTCCATTTTAGTCTTCTTCCTTTTCTTCCACTCAGCAGGGATGCACCAACATACCATGCACATGGATAACAGACCTTAAATTCATGGAACATCCAATTTGATTATGCTGTACTATAGAAGCTGGATGAGAACATAAGAGTAGAATACTAATAAAAGAAATGGGGACTCTTTTCAACTGAGATAGCACAAAAAGTATTTATGAATGGATGCTCAGAGAGATACATTTTTTCCAAACTCCAAATTTTATATTTGAGGGATAATATATTGTCTTGAAATTCATACTGAGAAAAACTTATGGCAAAAGAGTACTACCAAGTTTGCAAATGCGAACTCTTCAACACTGAGGAAAGCTGGCTGCTTTTGTGACTTTACTTAAGATCTGTTAATTTCCTATGACTGTAATTAAAATGATCTTATGATACTGTTTCCATGGGGCTTCTTACTCATCTGATGCTCAGAGTGCCATACAATAGTTAGTGACCTGTACTCAGATTCTGTCCATGCAGATGTATGAATTTGTTCTTAATGTATCAGTATGCTACTTTAGGACTTCTCAGATAGCTGTAGGTTCACATGGTCTTGCAATATGATGGAATAGTAGCATCTATGTTTTAAATAAAAAGTAATGCATGAGCTGAAAAGTTAAAAAAATATTAAAAATTTATTAATCACATTTGAGATAATGAAGAAATAAGTCATAGTAGAGGTAGGGGGATAGGTTGTCATTCTTTAGATGCTCACATTTGATGGATTTTGTTGTCTGCCATGAGACACAGCTCTGTCACTGCAAATTTCAGCATAATGGCTTTAAATTTGGCAAAGTTATAAGAAATTGAACCCCAGATCTATCTTGGAAAAATATTACTTAGCTATGTTTTAATAACTGTAATATGTAAGAGAGCAACCAACAATAATCATCATAGTTTTCTAGTGAGACTTTGCACCTTGCAAACAGGTCTCATTTTTTGAACTGGGCCCTAGGAATGAATTGTACAAAGTATGTTAATACGTTGTAGGTGATAATAGATTTACCCGGATAAAATATACATCTAATATTTAAAGGATCTGTTATATACACTGAAAAAAAGTTATAGAAACTTTATGGAACTTATGTTGAACTAAAAATAATCAAGTTTTTTTTAGGTGAGAATGCTAAACAACTGTGAAAAAATGGGGCATAATTAAAATTTACAAAAAAATTATTCTACTTTCCAAGGGGGTAAAATGTAACTATGGTACTTTATGTCATTTTTCTTCCTTTGTCTTCAGGACTGATGAAAGAGCAGCAGAAACTAGAGACCATGACACTGAATTTGGAGTTTTGAAAATGCGTTTTGTTTGCAGCTCTGCAAGCGATTTTCCTTCTGACATCCTCATTTTCTTTTCATTTCTTTTAGGATATGATGTTTTTTGGGGGATGGGGGTTGGGGTGGGGAGGTGTTATTATTCATTTATTTATTTGTGTGTTTGAGAGGGGAAGTATTGTACCTTGAGAAATCTTTGGTCCATCCCGAGCCAAAATGAAGAACCCTACAGAAAAACAGACAATTAGAAAATAAACATCAGATTTTAATCTCATCTTTTTCATATCCTTGTGACAAGAACAGGAAAGAATTGATTTCATGCATTTTTAGTATTCCATTTCTAATTTCATAACTCTCTAAGCTCTTATTTAAACTATGACTAATACTGACAGAACCTGTCTATAGACCTTGCAATCATTAAATTTTATCCTTAACAGATTAAGATACTTCAGTGTAAATTTCCCACAGTATTAAAAATGTTACAGTCGTGGTGAAATCACATCCTAGCTGGCTTTAAACACAGTACAGTAACTCATGCAAGCCTCAGTCCTCAATGCAGAGGCTGTTACTATTGATCATGTAACCCTGACTCATCATATCCTATTTGGCCTAGACTTAAAGGTGGCTCACTAGCTCTTCTGGCACCTGCCCCACTTTAGGAACTAAATCTCAGCTAAATCCTCTGAAAATCTGAGCTCAAATCCTGGACTAGTATCATGTTGAAACTTGAATTTAGCTGAGCATATCCAACAGACCTATCTCATCAGCCTCTACCAACTAACTTTTTTCCCTAAACGAGGTAGGCACAACCCTAGTGATAAACCAATGTCCTTTTCTAGACAGCTCTAAACTATGATCATAGAATCCCAAACAGACAAATTTTTTTTCTTTTTTTCTTTTCTTCTTTTTTTTTTGTGTGTGTGTGTGTGTTGAGGAAAATGCTTTAGCTACGGACTCAGCAGTGTTGTGTTAACAGTTGGACTTGATGATCATAAAAGTCTTTTCCTGCCTAAATGATTCAACAACTGTATGACAAGCCTAGTGTTAAACTTAACCTGTAACCCCAGTTCTGTGACATTAAAGGACTGCTTGGTTGTTTTCTTATATTTTCAAACACTGGGGACATTTGTCCTTAGCTGACTGTTTAAACCCATTGTTCGGATGTTTAAGAGGCATGACTCTCCTCTTAGAGATCATTTCTTTGTAATTCATCTCTATTCTGCATGATTTTCCTTCTTTCTTAGCATATATTATATGTCAATGATTTTTTTCTTGTCAATATATAGCGTAAAAAAGGCTCAGGGAAAAACCAGCAATTCCACATATAAAAACCTCTAAATCATTTTTTCCCTAACTTTTCCATGTTGCCTTGCTCTATTCTCAGTGACTGTGTGCAGGACTAATATTACTTAAAATATGTATACATAAAATACAAACACATGCATGTGTACATGTATGCACATGCATAACACATCATTTTGTTGCACAAACTACCATGGTCTGACCTGATTAAAACAGTCAGTGTGCAAACTGGCTCTCAGCTGCAGTAATAAATAAATATATATTCCTTCTAAGACTGCAAATTACATAGCTTTGTGTTAAAAGTTCTGATGTTATTGATGGGGATGTGTGTACATTGAATAGTATTGTCTGAATAGGGTTAACTTGTAGAAAATCAAGACAATCTGTAGTACAGATTCTTAAAGCACTGACTCTTTCTGTATAAGCATGTGGAAGTGTACTTCCAGATTTGCACCAAATCAACCTGTGGCTGTGTTATTCACAAGACATGATTACTTATGATTGTTCTGATGAAACTTTTCATAGGTTTATTGTGAATAATCTGCTTTTACAGCAGCACAGTTTACAACCCCCACAATTTATAACCCCCATGTGAATGAAATGGTATAAGTTGAAGTTTCCATCTTTATTCAGAAAAGGATTCTCAGTATTCACTATGATGTTGCAGTATACCAAATTTAAAGCTCTCTGAAACACTTTCTGGAAATTAGGCCCATCTTGTTATTTACATTTAGTCTGTTTTTATCATAACATTCAAAATATTGCATTAGTTCTTTAGCTTTTATCAGACTTACCCTATTTCATTACCAGCTCACTATACTGTTTTTGCTGGAGTTTCTTTAAATGGTAGAGAAGGTTATCAAGAGTTGTATCCTATTCTCTTTCTTTATAATACATGAAGTCCCCCAATTTTCTGCATACAGCTTTTTGGTGTAATCAGTTGCTTTGTCATGGATGTTGGATGCTAACTATATTAGGGACCCTTTATTCAGCTACAATTAAAATACTTTGCTTTGATTATGGTATATTTTACAAGAAATCATCTATTGAACTATCTTGAACAGAGCATAATAGAAATTGAAGGGAGAAAATACATGTATTAAATAGTTGTGATGTGAATCATCTGAAGTAGTCTTATGGGAACATTGAGAAATGTAGAGCGAAATATGTATGTAAATTGTTTCTTAATAAGGACCTGAAATGTTATAAAATATGCTCAGAACTCTATAGGTTAATTCATGTAGAAGCAAACCTTGAAAAAATAAAATACCCATTGCTCATATCTCTGATGATACCCTTCTTGACCTTTAAGACCACTGCTGATTTTTAATACTAATCTGATATCATCTTTATTTTTAGTGTTTCCCTTTGAGATACTTAGTTGCATGAGATGTAATAAGATTCAAATGGCCAGAAAGATGATTTTGCTGCAGGCAGAATTTTGAAAAAATCTTTAATTGGCTGTTACAGGAATCTCTGTGGGTTTTGCAACAACTTGCCTGATCATGCAATATCAAAATTTTTTTGAAACATATTGGTAGTGCCTTTGCAGACATTTGTGGAACAACTGTACATGTGGCTGTTCTGAAGTAGTCTTAAAATAACTTTCACTTCCACTATTAAAATTAAGAAAAATGTTAAAATAAGAAGTACCTTATAACACTCTATGACAACTGGTTCTTTTCCGGCATTGAAGATTTTCTCCAGTCAGTTTCATTTATTGTGGAGAGATCTCAGAGTGCATGAACTACTGTTGTTTTTTGGTTTGTTTTGCTTTGGTTTTTTTTTTTTTCATCTGAAGCTAAACTGGAAGATGTGATGAAGGTATGAATCAAATTAATACACTCCAGTCACAAATGGATATTCACCCAATACTAGCCACATAAGAGCTAGCTTGAAATAATCCCCCTGCCATAGAACATATGTAGTATGGATGTCAGGTCTTTGTCAACAACTATCTCATTCCACAGGTTAGTACATAACATGCTGTGATTTGCTAATGCTGATGCTGCCTAACATGCACCTGCTCTAGTGCACTTTTAGGTCTAATTGTTCTGTAATGTAATGATATTAGTTACAGTTCTGCTTCCAGGTCAGGATTCAGTACAAAAGTAAAATTACAAGTAGGTAAATTAAACAAAATTAGAAGATTCAATAGATACACAAGCAATATCAGTATAGCATGGATAAACAGTGCAGCATAGGGAAGTGAGTTCATCAATAACAGATTGCATATTTAGAACATAGATTTATTAATAATAGATGCAGAAAGAACAGAAGAGAACATAGCTGCCTTTCTGTGAAAACAAGTTTTTGAAGTGGACCATCTGAGATTTTTGAAGAAATAGGGGGGGACTATGAAATTAAAGATTGAAATTAAAAAGGTATGCACTGTTTGATAAGACAGAGCAGCATGACAGGATGATAACAGAAATCAAAAGGGAAAATTGTCTAGCCTCTACTCCCAGGCACAGCTATGTGAAGACTGTGGCAAACGTGCACCTTGGGATATGGATGATTCTGTTTTCATGTTTCTAATAATGCTCTAGAGTGGGCTAATTGTTGCTTTGAGAACATGTCAAATGGCATGAGCAATGTGCTCCAGGATGACCCTGCTTGAGTGGGGAAGTTAGATGAAATGACCCACTATGGTCCTTTCCAATCTCACCCTTTCTGTGATTCTGTGATTACATGATAGAACTATTGAATCCCTGTGGTCCTAGGCAAAATCTGGTGCCTCAATGAAGCTTACAATATTGTGTAGTGACAAATAATTTAATGCAATTTGTAAACAGGGAAGCTGTTTCTTGTGTTGCCTGTCAAGGCTTCTTAGAATTGTCATTCTAACTAAAATATAATTTAAAGTAGAATGTTAGTCAAAGTATATATTTTAATGTTTGAAAAATCTACAAATTCTATTAGTATTTCAGAAAAGTGATTTGAGAAATTATTTGTTTCAAGGGAAAGAAATACAGCTCAAAACAGGATAGAAGAAATAAATAAGTGAAGAAAAGAAAGGAGAATTTGTTGATGATTCTTCTCTCTCTATAAAAGCTCCTGTTTCTCTTTGCTTCTGTAATCTGCCTGAGTGATTGCACAGTGTTTGTTACCAGAACATATGGTGACTACCTGACCCTGTATATGCAATCAGGCAGAATACAGACAGAGAACAAGTCATCACTGCACACTGAAACATTTCTGAAAATGATCTCGATGTGACTATTTTTCTTCTGGGTCTCTGTTGCTGCTGTCAACAACCAGCTTAGTAAAATGACCAATGATTGCTGTCTGTGTATATATGTCTACCCTTTGCCTGTATATCTGCTGTACAGTATGTCCTAGGACATGAAAGAATGTCAAACCTGTGAAGGGCAATCTGTGCATACTGTAGAAACATTGACTTGTCCTTAACCCTTCTATAACCCCTTCAGGTATATGAGACCTAAGACCTTTTCCTTAACCAAGATAAGAACGGCATAACAACAAAAAATAAATAAAAAGAGTGGGATTTTCACGTGCTGGGACTTCAACTCTTTCTCTATGCAGGTCAACAATGTATATTTACTGTTGGAGTCTGAATAAAAAAAGAAAAAAAAGGTTTTTGGAATATAACTTTATATTCTTAGAAATGGAATTGACAGTTAAGTTTTGAATTGAAAAATTCACTGATTTTACATTTAAACATAGTTAAATTATTCCTTCCACCTGTTCTTGTGCATAGTTAACATTTTTAGCAATAACCTGACATGGTTCTGGGGAAATTAATTGCAAAAAGTAAGCAAAATAAGATGATTAAAGGAGCTTCCTTGTTTTCTGTCCTTCAAGACCTACTTTAGATCTGAGAATGTTTTCATGCTGTTGTTTTCCTGCAGTCCCTTGATGATAACTGTATCCTGGATTTCAGTGGGGTTTAACTGCCTAGACTGTTGGCCTTAGTCCCATATAATAACAAAAAGATGTTTTCTGACTGAGAGAAATCATGTCAGCGTCTTTGTGCTCACAAAAAGGTCACATTTCCTTTTTTCATAACATATTGAAGATTGGAGGACAAATCTTATATATAGATGACACACAAACTACTCCGCATCTTTTCTTGCGGTTCTGTTTTGATGGGTAAAGCCTTTTCTTAGGCCTTTGCACATAAAGAAAACCAGTATGTCTGTGTTCTGGCTCACTATTCAACTGTCTAATGCCATTCAAAAGTCCTATAGTTTACAAAGGCAGATAAAAGCTTGTGTATCTTGAAGCTGTTCATACCAATTCCTTTGCATGGTATCTTTAATCTAATCTAAGTAGGAGTTCTTTCTTCTTCCTCCAAGAAGAGCTACTGGCTTGTACAGGTGACAGCACAGCAGCTATCACTGTTGGCATTAACTCTGACAATTCAAAAGACGTAACTTTGCTCATGAGTAAAGTCAGAGAGCTGCCAGTGGCTTCAACTTTAGAGGTTTGATCCATAGCCTGTGGACAGTACAGGCAAAGGAATGACCCCCACTGACTCTTCAGAGGTTTTTCCTGGTTTATATCATAATGTGCTGCAAACACTTTATATGAAGGTAATTTTTTCCCTTATTTGTAGTATTAATGATATAGAAATAGATTTCAGCATGTTTTATATCCTCTTCAGTGATGTTCCACTGAGCCCGTGACCCATTTTTAACTAGAAATCTTAAAAAACATTTGAGTGCTGTAAAATTATTTTGTTATGAATAATCCTTTGAGAGTTAGAATAGCTTTCTTCCATTATTCCCTACTTCCTTTATTTCTCTTCCCCCCTCAAGCCACCATAATGTAATTTTTTTTAAATTGCATCATCTAAAGGTCACCTACCTATATGTTAATTGTGGCAATTATTTGTTGCAAACATACCCATGCTTTTCTTTTGCCTGGGCATTTAAAAAAATTTATACTGGTTTTGCCTGTGTGTTTACTTGGTTGTTATTTTTCCTCTGCTTTACATAGTCTTAATTACATTATTTATTTTGGGTTTTTTTGTTACAAAAGCATGCAAGAAAAATGTCATTATTTTAAAGTGACTTTACTCAATTAAATCAACGGTATCAGATAAGATTAGGGAAAATGCTTGCAAAGCACAGATCAAAGAGAATGAGCTCCTCCATGTTAAATACACTTCGAGAAAAATTTCTAAATTATGCATCTTGTATTATTTGTTGAATGCAATAATAGATTATGTTTGAAGAACCAAATAACAACATGATCCAAACTTCCCCAAAAATAAACAGAAAGAGGATATTTTGCATGTCTGTATCTATAAATAATAAATGTTTTAAAGTTTGTATACAGTAAATAAATCAGTAGTTTAGGACAGAGCTTAATACTTCTCTCACATAATTTTTACAGCTGCAGTGTCTTCAATGAAATTTCAGTGGAACTGAGATTCGCTGGTTGATGAGCATTAAGATTCTTGGTTTGATGCAATGAGTCTGAATTACAGGCATTTGACTGAGGCAACTTCATTAGTGATTAAAAAGCATACAGAAAGCACATATATGGGGCATAAGAGACAGCAACTGGAAGTTTTGGAATGGATCCAAGGAGGAAAATTATGTAACTTGACAAAATTTTAAAGGTATTATTGTTCATTCTCTCCCTTTTTGACAGTGGGTCTTTACAGGCATTTCCACTTTCAATGAAGTAAATATTTGTTATGATTTTTGTTGGGCAGAAAATGATCTGTTAAATCTGACCAGTTTTAAATGGAAAAGTTAATTTTAATTTACATCATCCTATTAACCTGGTAGCCCATGAGCCTACATGAATACAAGATGACTGAGGAAAGGCTTGGTAGTGCAGAAGCAGAACTGGGAAGTAGTGACTATTATATGACCTAAACTCTTTGTAAAACTACACAGTACTTGTGGCTTAATGAGACTGAACTTTGTTTAGGCACCGTCTGCTGGTAGTAGAGAGCGACTCTTCCCCCACACAAAGGCTAATTTACCCACCCTGAGTTGCCTTCTCTTGGCTTGTATTGAGCAGGAAAAAACCCCAAAAATGTAGCTTGCATCCAAAAGAAAACTTATGGCTGTAGTCTGCAGTTGCAAAGGGACATGTCCCCTCCTGCACACTATCCCCACACTCAGCCTTTCAGAAAGCACTCCCAGCTTCTCTGCTACTGAGTAATGTCGTCAGTGTTATGATGTCTGCCCACAGTGCACACCAGCTGGCTCTTCTGGGGTGATCCTAGAAGCAGGGACCCACTGTGGTTTGTCAAATTACAGAGTACCCTAGGAGGTGAACAGAAAATGCACAGATAACAGTGAACAACATATACTTTACTCATGCTTCCGACAACTGTAGTTTCAGTTTACCTATTCATAAGACAAGTTTGCTGGATTACTGTTGTTGTAAATGTGCCCTGACATATTTTATAAAAGATATAATTTTTAGGACTAAAACCTGGAAGCAGTACTCAGTGTGACAGGCAGGACAGTAAGTTGGGGTGCTCTTCAAAAGAGAGGTAAGAGCACAACCGTCCTCCTTTGTTGCCTCAGAGTGGCAGTACTGTGCCTCCCCAGATCCCTGTGGAGCTCAAGGACTTCAGTATGTTGCAAAAAAACCTTCACACTACATAAAGTGCATACCCATGGAGTTACTGTCATTGCTTAACCATTCTACATGTCAGAGAAAAATCGTTGCATGCGGAGATATTGTCAGTGACCTGTAGAGAGTCCATGCAGCTGGCCCCATTTTGTACAGTGGAATTACAACCTCTATTTTTGCTTGTGTTGGGGCAGGCTGTGACCTTAAGCAAAGGCACTTTGTTATGATTTTACTTCCCTGCTAAAGATGTGTCTGTGCTGATATTCCAGACAGATGTTTGCCTAACCTATTCTTAAAGACCTCCAGTAGTGGAGAATCCACAATGTCCCCAGACAAGCTATTTCATTGCTTCATTATCATTACTGCTAGAAACTTTCCTAAATGGCATTTTTATCATAATTGCTTGTAGTTACTAGTAACTGATTTCCAGAATGCCAAATGTGTAAATAAAAGGGACTGTTCCTTCATAAGTCCTTCATTATCACTTTTTGACAAATTTAAACAAACAGTCTCTCTTTGAGAAAAGGGTCATTCTAGAAAGCATTTAACTCCTTACACCAGCCAGGAAAAATTGTATTCCATCAATTCAATGCCTTGTGCCACTGCAAGAGTGCAGAATAGCCAGAAACTGTCTGTGAGCATCCCCATAGAAATCTTGGAGGAAAACCTTCTGGTGCTTAATATATGAAATTTTTTCACATGGGTGTGTTTGCAGACCAACTCCTCCATTTTGACATGATACAGCAGAATTTAATTTTTCCAATAAACTGGGTGCATCACTAAGTGTAAAGATGTTATAAAGGTACTGTTCAGAAAATCAGTCTTCTCGCTGTATTCTTTTAACTGTATCAAAGAAAGAAGAAAGGATCTGCATACTCATTACTTTGTATAGATAAAAAAGTACCCAAGTCCAAACTGGATATAAAATGCTGTTATTCTGATTTAGTAATGTTTGTGCTTTGCTTCAATGTAATTGTCTGCAGAAGTAAGGTACACACTAGAGATTTGCCCTTCTAGATGCAGTTTCATTTGTTGAAGTCCAACTATGAAACCTTATGAATTGCTCCAGATCTGGAAAAAAATTTGGATGAGTAAGCTCTGTGGACATCCTCTAATTGTCAAATCTAATGGAGCCAGCAATGAATGTGGGCTGGTTAATTACACTGGTGCTTAATTTATAGGTTATCAAACCAGTGTGAAATATGTATGCCCCAGAAAGGCATAATATGGTACAGCAAAAAACAAAACAAAACAGAACAAAACAAAACCAACCAACCAACCAACCAACCAAAAAAACACTCCCCCCTCCCCCAACAAATAGTTAGTTTAAACTACACACAAAGAAAGTTAACAAAAAGACTATATATCCAGGCTTCTTATGCCATATCTGCAAGAATACTCACATTATACAAAAGGTCATATGGTGCCTACAATCTATACATAAAAGCTGACTAGGATAAATGGGATTGGTGTGGACACTGGAAGTACAAATAGATTCAAATTAGATAGGTTCTTAATTTCTGATCTGGCTAGTTATTATTAAGTAGAATGTGTTTTGATCTCAAATACAGAATTAAACAGCAGCAATAAACAAAACCTCAAATGATTGCAGATATTTCCTCCCAGCAGTAATTTTGAACAGTAAAACAGTTTTGGGGTCAAGTCAACCAATAAAATGAGCTTAATAATATTGCTGTAGCAATTTAATCCCAAGAAGGGATATAACATAATAACTATTGCAACATGCTACTAAAAAAAATAAAAATTGCATATGTAGAGATATATAGTAGGCAAGATAGCTAAATGACCTGTCTCAGGGAACGTAGGGGAGGCAGTAATTACCAATACAATTGACTGTTTTCTTTTGTTCATTTCAAAAGTGTAAGTGCTGCAAAATAATAAAAAAAAAAGAGAATGTGTGCAAAAGAAAGCCTAAGCAATTGAAAATGAAAATAGAAAAAGAAATGTAATAAGCCCTAAAATGAAACATGCTAAATCATACTGCAATCCATGCATTACTTTTTCAGCACTATTTCAAACAGCAAAGTTTGCAATAATAGTGCAGGCCAATAATTAACCTTTCCTTGTTCATGACACAGTAAGTTCTGTAGCTCCAGCAATGTTACATGATTACTTTATGTAACATATTAAAGGTTGTGGAATGGTTTTGTAATGAAAGCTAGAGAATCCATAAAATAAATTCATCAGGATTAAAGGAAAGGTCTGTTTGCAATTCTTGCACAATTTTGTTTACCTTGTGAAAGGGAAGAGAAACTGCAAAGAGAATGAAAACATCCCTCTTTGCTTGGCTAGGAATTTTCCTTCCAGGTGAGTCACTGGTCAGCATATGACCACTTCAATTAGCCCCATAATATCTGTGCCTAACCATTCCTGATGCACTTTTGGGTAAGAAGAAGACAGCTGAGACTGTCTGTCCTTTCCTGTGTATGCTGATGTTCTGTACCATAAATACAATTTCAGCATTTTCTGTTAGTTGACGACTTCTGGTTTAGTAATAGTCCCTTTTATGGTGTACAATCTCAGAAGTCTGATTTTATATTCAGACCTTTCTGCTAAGCCCTTCTGGGAAATTCAAAATTGTCATGTCATGTAACTGTACAAAACTAATTAGTTTTACTGCATTTATAAGAAGAAGAATGCGTGAAGGGTCTGGAGGGGAAGCTTTATGAAGAGAAGCTGAGGTCACTTGGTTTGTTCAGCCTGGAGAAAAGGATACTGTGGGGAGATATCATTGTGGTCTTCAACACCCTCATGAGAGGAGGCAGAGGGACAGGTACTGATCTCTTCATTCTCATGGCCAGTGACAGGACTTGAGGAAGTGGCATGAAGTTGACTTGGGAGAGGTTTAGTTTGGATATCAGGAAACATTTTTTAACCCAGAGGATGGTTGGGCACTGGAACAGGCTCCGCAGGGAAGTGGTAACAGCACCAAGCCTGACAGAGTTCAAGAAGCATTTGGACAGTGCTCTCAGGCACATGGTATGACTCTTTGGTGTCCTTGCAAGACAGGCTGTTGGGCTTGATGATCCTGATGGGTCCCTTCCAACTCAGCATATTCCATGATTCTATGATGCTATGATTAAGGCTGTAAATATTAAGAATATTCACCCATTGTGGGCGTTTCAGTAATAAATGCTTGGCTTAAATAGAAACCTTAGTAGGCATTTCTGATAAGCTGGATCTTAGTGACTGCTGTAAAGGCCAGACAGTGATTCAGAGGAAGATCTCATAATGGATTTAGGAAACTCAAACCCTAAATTCTGGGGTATAACCATATGGAAAATAGCTATAGCACATGGAGCAAAGTTGTACACCAAATCAGTATGACAGATCTGTACTTGTTCAAATGAACTTTTATATTTGATCTGGATTTAGCTTATCTATAAATGTGGAGGCACAAAGGAAAAGAAGATTGACAAAAGTCAGAGTTAAAAGTAATAGCTTCTGATGCTCTTGATCACCTTCTGCATCAGAAACATTTAATAAATGTATGGTTGCATTTCTGCAGCATACTGCCAAGGTGACCATCTGTCAGTTAGCTTCCAGGGAATCTACAGAAATTCTCTTCTAAATCAAGATTATTATTTTATTTCTAAGATTGGGTATGGGGGCTCTTTATAGATACTTTAATTTACCTGATGACTTTATGGGCTAAATTTTTAATAGGATAAAAATTCTCAGCAATAAGTAAATAACATCAATTCTCATCAGATACAAGCTCATGCAGAGATTGAATGATGAGGTAAAAGCTATCATGGAAACTTGAATCAAATTTATTAGCAGATGTTCAGTGGTGCAGAAGAATTATACGTGAATAATAAAGTGCAATGCTAGCTGAGAGCTCTTGATTTCCTGCTTTTCCCAAGAAGTACCTTTTAATGGAGGTCTTTTCCCAGAAGCTTAACATTATGTTGAATTATAATTAATCATATTGAGAAAACATTCAAGTGACAATGATTTACAAATGATCAAATTATTTTGGGCTTAGCTTAGGGCTTTACTGACTAGAATGATTTCCCTGTTATGACCATATGTCTGTCAAGTGACTTGATTCAAATGCAAAAGTTATTATTAGGATTGTTGAGACAGTTAAAGAAAAGAGAAACTGAAGATGTATCCTCCAGATTTTTTCTTGTCATTTAGTAAGCTAAACCTTTGTTTGATTGTCAAAGATCAAGAAGTAAAAGTTCATAACAAATGCAGGCGCATGAACCTGCAAAATATTTACCATGCCTGCTTGTTACAGGCAAGGATACTTGGTTTCATGACCTGTTTAACCAATCCAGCAGTAATAACTAGTGGCATGGATTTAAAGAGCTGAAAGTCGCATAATTTCACCTTCCCTACAGATATTCCCATTGGCATAGTCCCGTTCCATGAAATTGAACAGTGATTTCTTTCTGTCTCTGAGACAAACTGCCCCTCATCAAGACAATCTTTATTTTAAGCAGCAACATGACACTGTACCCTTCTGGTCAGAGAGCTTAATTCATCACCCAAAAAGGTATCCTGAGCAGTGCATAGATGGATAGTGATATCCTAAAGGCTGAGAGACAGAGGGTGACAGATGTGAATGAAGAATAATGTGTGGAAATCTAAAGATGTTGCTTCTTTCTGTGTGAGATTTTATGGTTGTTATCATAAGTATCTACAGGATAGATCCAAGGTGACTCAAATATCTATATTTCCTGTATAGGGAAAGATTTGAAGGTCAGCTAATTCAGTCACCTAACACAGGCACATCAAACTTAAAAGGTGAGTTTTTGACAGTTAAATGCCGCCTTCCCCTTCTTCTGCAAGATATTGAACTCTATACTGAAGGTAAATGGAATATTTTTGTAAATCAAACATTCATTTTTATGCAAGGCTCTGCCTCCTGATCCTTCAGCCCACTCATATACCCAGTGTCCTGGTGCAGCTTCAACAGCCAGCATAAAGGAAATCAATTCTTTTCCCTTTCAAATACATTGCATTCATTGTTAAGTCTACTGCTGAGAACAGGCACAGGCTTTATATCTTGACTTAATAGGTTGTAAATTCACAAGGATGCTAAACACGCTAACACTATTTGCAAAAGATACCCTGATACATTTAGAGGCCTGCAATGCCAAGGCCTGATGATGCTTGCCAGAGGGCACATTTCTAAAGTGCCTCAATTGGATTCTAAACCAACCTTATTCCTCTTAAATTTGCTTTTTTGCTAGAACATCTCATGGCAAAGTAGTTCACATCTTTAATGTCTCACTGGTGATCTCTACCAATGAAAGTGAATACTTAGCTACCAGATAAATTATTCAGGAAAAATTATTACCAGAAGATTCCTATTCTTTAAATTTTTCATCCAAAATCAATTTGTCCTATATAATTAAACATTTTATTAGCTTCCTTCTTAAAGATATATTCAAAATTCACTATCTGTAAGAGGCAACTTAACTGAAGAACATTAGAATAAAAATAAATAAATTAAAAAAGTGCTCAAGAAAGCTTTGTTTTCAGTATTTCATTTCTAGCTCATATAACTGTGATGCATACATTACAAAAGACTGTGACATTCTCCCAGTTTTAGTTTTATATATCTTTATGTTGCCATAGCTCTTCATATCTCTTGTGCAAGCCCACTATCTCTTGGGAAATGAATGTGTGCAGACTCTTAACTCTCTTAGAAAGAGTCCTACTAACGTAAGATTCATATCAGAATATTGGAAATCACTGTATTTCCAGTTAATTGGTAAATCCTAGTCTTTTTAATATCTGAATTCAGAGAATTGTAGAAAAACAGTTCTGATAAGCACTTTGAATGCCTATCTGCTTGCCTTACAAAGGCCAATTATGTCTATAGAATTTGTCTGTGATAATTCTAAAATATTATGGCAGTATTGTTTAGTCTTGATTAAGGTGTCCTCCCGACTGGAATTCATGAGTCCTAAGATGAGGAGAGACTGAAGTGTATGGCTATGAATTAATCTCGTAGAAAACTTTGACCTTTAAAAATGTGATTTCTATTGCTGTGGTCATTTTTGATTTTACTTACTGTTAGTTGTTACTTAGCATCACACCAACATTTTACTATTTTTTATAGCTTTTATGTATTTATTATTTTGTACTTTTTATTATGCTACATATCTTTGGGAGGCTGTTTTCCTTCAACATTGCAAACTATAGATATGCTATGTGCTGTAATTTTATTTATTTGGTTTTAGAAGAATACCTGCAATAAATCTGCCTTAGTTTTTTAAAAAAGCACATGATGCATCTTATTATTTGAATTTTTAGTGGGCAGGCAATGAAATTTACTGCTCAGAACTGATGAGCAACAAATCCAACAACAGGTAGATGAATTCATCAATTTCCTGTTAAAAGGAAAAGTAAAGCACATGGCTAAAGGTCACAGTATGGATAAGAGACTGAAGTGATCACATTAAAGGAAAGTAGTTCAATATTCAGAATTACATTTAAGACTTATAGAATTATTTGTGGCTGTTTTTAGTTATCTCTGAATTTCCTGTTGAGGTTCAGTAGCAGGTTTTATGTAGCAGAAGCTCTTTTAGTACAATAGTGATTCTTAGAAAATAAAATTAATTTCTTTTTAGTTTAGATAAATAAACAATGTCATCACAGAATGAACACTACTCCTCATACAAAGCAAACACCTGGAAATCTTAGAAACACCATTAGATAAAGCAAAACCAGAAAGTCAATGGGGCTAACTAACCCCTGAATTTCTGCACAGCTGTTTGCAGTGTTTGTGGTATTAGATTTCGACTGCACATACTGCATGGAAAGTTAAGAGAACAGTCTTGCCTAATTTCTCAATGAATGGGAGGCATTGAGGGGCAAGTCGGACTACAAATACAGTGTGGGTAGCTGGAATGGTACAACACCTTTGAACTTACATCTTTGAAGTAAATTTTCATTAAATTCTATTCTTGGAAAAGAGCAGTTTTCACAAAGACGTCTTGCCTTGCTAGTGCTGCTGTAGCCAGGTAAAGTTAACTACCTGTTGGCATAGTGTTGGGAAACTGATTTAGATCTTTAGAGTTGGGTTTGACTCAACTATCTTTTGCTGTCTAGAAATTAGACATGGGTCTAAGTCACCCAGCTAGGCACCCACTATCAGGTGGACTATCCCACCTGACCTCTCCCTTTCTGCAATCTTTCTTACATCAAGTGTAGTATCTTTCAGCTGTATGAAAATCCCTGCAATGTTTTAGGAGTCACAAGTGACATTATATGCTTTTTGTTTTAGCCACTGAATCCCCCCTGTGCATGGCCAGCCTACGGATGGTGTTGAACTACATAGTTAAGAGGAAGAATAGTCAGAATCAGAAAGTAGGTTAATAATTCCTTGGAAATGCCATCACATCTGATTGACTATGCAGACTAGACAATTTTTAGAAGTGTAAAGTTAAACAAGATAAATTTCTGTCTTGAATACAAAGGCATTAATGGAGTAACATTTACAAATGGATATGTGTGATAAGGTGTTTTTTGCCCAAAGAATATTCAGGTCTCTGCACTATCCCCTAGATGAAGAGCCACTACATTTGTTTTTGTAATTTAAGATTCTATGTGATGAAAGTTGAGCATTTCACACTAAACTAATACAGAAATTTCCAAGTAATTCTCTGTGAAGTACATTTCAGTTTTTCATGCTGAAGAGCTGGTCATCTGAACTTCTAAAGTTGTGGAGGGAATGTAATCCATGTTTTCAGCTCCCTGGTGTATTTGGTATCTATGGCCAGGTTTTGGTAGTGGGAGTCTTACAGGGGTGACTTCTGTGAGAAGCTGCCAGAAGCTTCTTCAATGTCTGGCAGAGCCAATGCAAGCTGGCTCCAAGATGGACCTGCTGGTGGCCAAGGCTGGGCCAATCAGAATTGGCGGTAATGACTCTGTGACAACCTATATAAGAAAGGGGAAAAAAGTTATCATGCAGATGGTCATTGCAGCCAGAGGAAAGCTGAGTGAGAAACATGAGAGGAACAGCTCTGCAGACACCAATGTCAGTGGAGAAGGAGGGAGAGGAGGTGCTCCAGGAGTTAGAGATGCGGTTCCACTGCAGTCCATGGAGCAGACCATAGCGAAGCAGCTGTCCCTCTACAACCTATGGAGGACCACAGGGATGCAGAGTTCCACCTGCAGCCCATGGAGGGGACCCACACTGGAGCAGGCAGACGCCTGAGAGAGGGCTGTGAACCTATGGGAGTCCCATGTTGCAGCAGGGTCCTGGCAGGGACCTGCTGACCCATGGGGAGAAAAGCACATACTGGAGCAGGTTTCTTGGTAAGATTTGTGATCCTGTGGGGAATGCACAGAGTAGCAGTCTGATCCAGAAGGATTGCACGCCGTGGAAGAGTGATCCGTATTGCAGCACTTCATGGAGAACTGTTGCCCGTGGGATGGGCTCACCCTGGAGAAGTTCATGGAGAACTGTCTCCCTTGGGAAGCACCCCTCGCTGGAACAGGGGAATAACTCCTCTCCCTGAGCACTGACAGAAACAATTCCCACTTCCCATGTCCCTGCACCACTGGGGGGGAGGAGGTGGAGCTCAGGACTGAAGGAGGAGTGGAGGGAATGTTTTTAATATTTATTTTGCTTATTATCCTGCTCTGGTTTTGTTAGTAATAAATTCAATTAATATCCCAAATTTGAGTCTGTTTTACTTGTCACAATATTTGCGAATGTTCTCTCCCAGACCTTATCTAATGTATGAACACTTCATTATATTTGCTTTCCCCTGTCCAGTTGCAGAGGAGAGTGCTAGAACAGCTTTGGTGGGTGTCTGGGCCAACTCATTACACCTGGATAAATGTTTTAATTACTAAATATTACATGGTATCCAATATAATTTAAAATGTAGTTTCTCACAGCTCAGTTTCTATCTGATTTTTTTTTTTATTAAAAAACCTACTCTTGCATTTATCAGATGCCCAATCTGATAATGTGAGACTAAGACATAACTATTCCACTTTAAAGGTGGAACCTAAGCTTGATCCTTATACCTGACCTCATCACTCCAGAAGCAACCTGGGGACCTCTAGCTAAATTTCATAGAGGTTGCATGACAACAACTTTATTTCCTAGGGTTGCTTGTTTTCAGATTATTTTCTGGAGAGGGCATCAGGTTATGGCCCCGTCCTTCAGACTAAGAACAGTAGGTTTAACTCCTTTTCCTCCTTTCCACAGGGTATAACAGAGCAGCAGAGGGAGAAAGAATAGTAACCAATCTTGTGAAAATTAAATCAGTATTTAGCTAACACTTGTCTCCAGTGAGAGAATCTGATTACTTCTCTGAGAGAGCAGGAAAATGAAAATCAGAGCAACAGAACAAATAATTATCTGGAGAGAACAAGGAGAACCTGTGAGCATGTCTGAGCCTTGGAAGGATCTTTAATTTAAGTTTGACCAGACTGTGTGAAGTGCTTTCTCCTCCATTTTAATTCTAGAGAAAGGATAAAAACAAAGGTGTGGGTGACACTGCCACAGAACAGCTCCTGGGGACCCAGACTCTGGTCTGGTGGGCAGCAAGGTGCAGCAGCATGTCCTGTCTGACCCTCAGCCATGGAAGCACATCCCTAGGGAGACAGGACTCTCCAGACGCATTTGCACTTATTCTGTGTTTGTTTGCGATAAACACAAAAATCTCAAAATATCACTCCTATCAGTCCTCCTCTTCACAGATTCCCCTCACCAACAGCTGCCTTTTGAAAAATAAAAAACAAAAATTAGCATTAAAGTAAATTGTCTTTGGAGCTATTTCCTGAGAGCTGCTTGGAATATCTCTCCCTTACATGTATTTCACAACCTTCCTTTTCTTCTTGTCTGAGAAGCAGCCTTTTTGATATATTCTTGGATTACTTTCTTCTCTGTATTTTGAATAGATTTATGAAATAATTCTTTGAATCGCCTGTTAGTGAAACAATGAGCTTCATGGAGTTGCAAATATATGCATTACATGTCATAATTTAATTTGTTTTCCCATGCATATCCAACAAGTTTAATGAAATCAAAACTGATTATGGTACCTCTGTGGGCTACAGGCATGTTACCCCAGTTTGCAGCCTTTTAGTACTGCAAAAGTTTGTCTCACTAGGCTGGAACATCAAGCTGAAATTAACAACTCAAATATTGTAGGTTTTAAACTTTTGAAACTGTAAGTGCAATGAGCATCTTCTCTCTAGGTATGTAGCAACACAAATATAATTTGCAGCTTGACTTTGAAAGATGTGTTTTCCCATCATAAGCTCAAAATAAAAAGGGAGATAATTATAGGGAAAATATTGTTTAATAAGTTTCAACTTTTTAAGTAAGTTGATCACCTTACAGTGTTATTTAGGGAAGACTTGTCAGTGAAAGGCATAAATTCAGGAAGATCAGCAATCAGTATCTGTTTATGAGGACAGTGATGATTTTTCAAAAAGTCACATCACTTGTCTGAAGATTAGATTGTGATATCACAATAGAACATTAATGAAAACTAATAAACTAAGCACACAGTCAGAATTGTCTCCTTTCTGGGATCTCTTCAAAGGAACTGCCTCTGTCTCATAAGAACGAATGGTAGAAGTCAGATTGACAGAGTTTGTAATGGAGAGATATTTGGATGTCATAAATGACAAAACATTACTTAAATTCATGCAGGTTTTAGGACATACTCTATAACATAGCAAATGGACTAAACTTTGAAGGCTAGGTAATGTGATACTCAATCTGTAAGTCTTTCTATTCAATGGAGCCAGCCAGTGAACTCTACCCTAAGGCATTTGTACAACAGGAGACCACATGCAGATGTGTACATATGAGAACTTGATCTGGTTGTCTGCATGTAGGTCTTTACTGTCCACTTAGACATACGAGACTTTCTATTAAGCCTGAAAAGAACACATCTCCCACAAGTCTTTGTCACCTCTCCAGACTTTTACTTGTGTTTAAGACATTCTAGGGCTTCTCAAATGATGCTGAATACTATTATAGTATTCAGCTAAAATAACATCATGTTTCTAAAATTCCCATTATAGCCTACAGAGATTCAGCACCTACTAAACCTAGGGAATTATTCAGCTAACCAGGCAAGAGCCATGTAAATACAAATATTTAGTAGCTTTTCAGATGCCGAATTTTACGCAGTATATCTGCACAGGCTGGTGAATATCACCTAAGGACCAGTGAATGTCCATGGCAACACACAGGCTCACACTCAAAAAGCTTGGAAGTTGGAATCTATATGGGTTGGGGGAACTCAAGGAATCTGAAGTGCCTCTAGAATCATATTTTTAGGCAACTAAATCCCATTATAAAGGAGGTGTTTAATTTCACTTTAGGGTGAGCTGAATTCCTCTCTCATCTCTGCTCTCTGCACTGACTTTATCTCTACTAACTATATTGTGAGATAAGATGCTTTGCATTACAGTTAGCAGTTGTATTAATCTGTAGGTAGATGCCTTAATCAGGCTGTAAATCTGACTTCTTGACTTGGCTTAAACCTGGAGAAGCTAAGAAATGAATAGCAGCCTGAATAAAGTTTGCCAATGTATGATTGCTGTCTGCACTAAAATAGTATAATTTGAGTCATGTACTCATAACCATCCAAAAGATAAAAAGAATATATTGGGAGATTAGCTCATCTCTCTTCAACTGAGTATGTTTCTCTCCTCAGCAATGTGACAGATGCAAATATAAAAGATGAAGCTGTTCTTGTTACCTTCCTTCCAGCCAGTGTCTTCTTAGGCATCTCACATACTCAAGAAGTCTCAGAGACTGGCAGCAGCTCAGAGCAGCACTGAGGTCAGCCTGAGAGAAGTATTCACATCCCTGTGCACCTGCAGCAAGCCTAGAAGTTGGCAGAAATCTGTTTTATAATGTTTCCTTTCCCAGATAACCTTTGATAATCATCTTCCCAATTGCTTTTGCAAAATTAAATGCTGTAATTCCCTACTTGGCTTGAACACCCAAGGCAGTACAGTCATCTAGACAAGAGAAGTGAGAAAATGCTGTCTTTAGTGTAAAGAGGAGAGAATGTCACAGAGGAAATAAAAATGAGCTGTTCTAATGAAGCTTAGCACCTGCACTCACAATGATGTAATACTATGAGTTCAGCAACTGGTGCTTTACCTGATGCTCCCCCAGACATGGCTGGCCCTCCTGGCTGCCAGGGCACTGCTGACTTATATTCAACTTGCCACTGACCAGGGCCCCCAGGTCCCTTTCTGTGGCACTGCTTTCCAACATGCCATTCTTCAGTGTGTACATACATCCAGGTTTGCCCTATCCTGGGTGCAGAATCCCGCATTTCCCCTTGTTAAAATTCATGTGATTGGTGATTATCCAGTCCTCTAATATGTCGAGGTCTCTCTGCAGGGCCCTCCTGCCTTAGAAGGAGTCAACAGCTCCTCCCAATTTAATGCAATCTGCAAACTCACTTAAGTATTCCTTCAAGTCCTGCACCCAAGTCACTAATGAAGATGTAACAACAACAAAGATGTAATGTAACAGCATTCAAATTTTGTACTGTTTGAAAGCAAAATGCAGTGGTAGAAGGAAAGAGAAAGGATGTGAGTAAACAGCATTTTAAGTGCTACTGTTGGTTTTTTTTTATGCCTCTTCCTAACATTTAGACTTGCTCTAATTTTCAGATCAAAAAGTCTGTCAAAATAATGCTGCTTCTACAGTGTTAAAATGTAAGATTTATTTAAAATGGCAATTGTGGAACTCTTTGAATATCTGCAAGCTACATGCAGGAAAAGGAAACCTGTCTCTTCTCAGCTTGTACTCTTCAAAAGCTCAGAGTTCTGTGAGAGGGAGGCACTCACACCACAAAAAACTTGTTCAAAATCTCATGAGACTGTGATGATAAAGTCATATATTTGTATTGTCAGCGTGCAAAAGTATGAAACCCCCCTCAGTATGCCAGTCCAAATAATGGTGGAGTTTCTTGTCCTGTTTCATCATTAATAAAATATGTAAAGAAAGTTGGTTTTTCAAAATCCAAAGTGAGAAATACCAATACAGGCATTACTGTACTATAATTGTATTTACAAAAGAATAATGACGATGGTTGTCTCTTCCTCCTGGTTTGTACAGCTTAAGAAGAGAGACATGAAGATGCAGCGAGAGTAGAACACCATCAAATTCTGCTGATTTGGTTTCACTTATGGACTTCAGATATTAAATGCAAATATTTGCTGAAGCCTGCAGATGTGTGTTTCTGATAAGTTACTTTCAGAAAATGAAGAAGTTGAAAGAAGTCATATTACATTCTTTTCAAAAAGTTGCTGTGCACTGTTGCTTTTTTACTTCCCACACTATGTTATTTTATCCCCTGTTCCACCAAGCAAATATTGCTTGGAGGGAGTAAGTAGTGAGCTGCTCACTCTGTTTTACTTTTGACAAACTCTGAGTTAATTGAAGGCTCCAATACCTTCTCAGTATGCAGCTGAGATGCACTTAGGGCATTTACTGAGACTAAGGAAGCATTTCCCCTTTTTTAAATTTAAGTTAAATTTCTTAAGTTAATTTAACAATCTTATACTCTGTGAAATGAAGCAAAAAATATCGGAGGATACAAATATATTAAACTATAATAGTAATTAAAAGACTTCTGTTTTCTGGATTTGGGGGGTTTTGTTTTTTTTTTTTTTTTTTTTTTTTTTTTTTTTTTTTTTTTTTTTTTTGTTTTTTTTTTTTTTTTTTTTTTTCATTTTTTTTTCTTTTTATTTTTTTTTTTCCAGAAAGTTTAATCCTATTGAATAAAATTGTCTTTTGACATTCCAGAAATGTAGCCAGACTGAAGGCATCAGAGAATGTCACAGTAGCCAAATTGCTGATCATTTGCTTTCTTACTACAAAACTAGAACAAGCAGCTTTGGGAGCATTACTACATATTTCAAAGCAATATGGTCCATGGTTAGGCTACAGGTCTTCTTTCAAGTATTTTCTTCCCTGATTTTCTTGTTGCAGAAAAGCTGCAGAATATCAGATTCAGGAAATGTGGTGCCGAGAGAGGTTCTCTGTGCATAAATCTCACAAGACTCTGGATCATAGAAATATTTGCAAGATCTTCCTGCCTTTACAGAACTTTATTCTGTTTGGTCATTATACTCAGTGATGCCAAAACCAATCTTTTCTTTCTGCATTGATTTCCATATATTACTTTGTTTTAGCAGTTGCTGATTAAAGTGAGGATGTTCTATTTGTTTCATTCTGTTCTCTCCTAACTATTTGCTCCAGAGATAAGATACAAGTGTTAGTTTTTTTAATGCTTTCATTGCTCAGAGAATTAAATTTTAGCTCTGTTTTATGCATCTTGCTTTTCGCTGTTTCTGTTTATTACTTGTAATTTCTATGTAGGATATATTTAGGTTTAAAAAGTTATTCTAAAAGGTTGGCTAAATGATGACTTATAAGAAGAGCGTTTGTCTTTATCAAAGTCCAAATACTGACGATCTGAATCAATCCTGTGTGTCTGTTCTTCTCTGGTTTTGACTGACCCTGTATATCTGTGAAGTGAGTGAAACCATTAGATTTATATACTTTTCATACACACATAATTGTCACTGCAGATAAATAATAAAAGGTCAATTCCTGGCTGAACTACAATTTGAAATAGACTACAGAGAAATATTTCATAAAGAATATGCTGAATTAGTTTGAAAGTAGTATTATACACCAAATTACTAGGCTTTTGGGTGCTCAGTTCAACGGAATGTTTTTTCCTGGGTCTAGCACATGACAGCTTATCAGTCTATTTTTGCTAAATGATGTCCAGGTACAAATGAACTCCTAGCATCTGTAATATGTAAGATTTACTCTGCTGCCTTTAACCAAAACCTAAGGACGAATAGATGAATATCATCAATAATGTTTTGCTTTATGTAAAATGGTGCATAATTCAGGCAGGGAATAAGAAAGGGAAGAAGGGCTCGGAAAAGAATACCCCTAACAAATTCTGTGTTACTAAATTAAGTTTAGATAATTCAAGAATAAGTTCCTAAAACCCAAGTGTATATAGACTACATTTTCCTTTTACTATATTTTTTGCCTGTAGTGGCCCCTATTGTGGCAGACATTTTCTGTTTTCTACTTTAAGAAGATCAGTAGCAGAAAGAAGTATATGTCTGTTCATATTCACATGCACCTACCTCTTAGTTCTTGAGTTTAGAAGAAATATTTCTAGCAGCAGATGAACATGGTTACTTTTAACCCATTCAATATTTATTCCTCTGTTATTTGAGTATGGTGGCATAAATTGAGGTTATATGTTAAATTGATCCATTAAGTAATTTAGTTTAATTATTAAATTTGATTCAATATTTAATTTGGTTTAATAAAAGTGGGCTTCCATAAATGTATGCATTTAACTGATATATATTGGGACTGTACAATTTTGAATAGATTAAATATTTAATAGAGAACACTTCTTTGAATTATTCAGTATGCAGACTAGATAACTGATCTACCCTTTCAAAATACTGAAAATACAAATGGCACATTATAATAATAACGTATTTCCAACAAAGAATATGCATAAAACACTTTGAACACATTGTTGGTTCATTTCCAGACAAGCAAACCAACCTTTGCTTAATGGAACCGACCATTGAGAATTCATCAAGAAAGCTCCCAGAGCTGTTTTAAATTTAATATAACTTACAAAAACTAGATTATTAGAATATGCAGAATGCTGTGGTGAAAAAATTATTTTAAAAATGGGTGTAACAATACAATTTTCTTTGTCTTTTGTGGAAAGATAAATGTTGAAAAGATTTGTAGCTAATGGTGATTTAGTATTCTGGATCAGATTCAGACTGTAAGACTCAGAGTCACAGTTAAATTTTTAGTTAAATCAAAACCTGTATTTTGTGTTGATATTGGATCATGAGGAAACTTCAGAAGATGATACATAACTTATGTGAGCTTCAGCACTCATCTAATTTCAGGTGTACATGTGATGTCAGCTGAAATAAATGGGACAATACTTAGCTGAAGCTTGCATTTTTTACTAAGAATTTGCATGTTTATAAGCGTATGATGGTATAGAAGGGTTCTGTTGAATCAATGAATACGCTTCAAGAATTATATATGACATAAACATTCCTTAATTGTGACCAGGCAAGATCTGTACTTCTCTCAGAAAATATCTTACTTGACTTCCATTGAAGACTGCTAGGCAGCACTTGTGATCTTGTTTACAGTATAGCTGTACAAACGTTTGTGTCTGCAAAATTGATGGAATAGTAGTGTGATGCCTGGACACAAGAAAGTGTTGATAGCAGTGTCAGATGTGAAGGCAGCCTCTTTGGTGATGAAACTGCATCTTCATAAGGAGTCAGTCAAGCTTTTAACCTGAAAAAAAGAGAATTAGAAACTAAGATACTAAAGACAGTGTAGAATATTCTTATTGCTAAATACAGTCTTAGGAATGTATTTAGCTACTTACCTACTGTAAATCTGCTTTCCCTTTGAGATGTATGCTTTTAGGTAAACACTCCATTGTGCATGTCCAGTAGTAAAAACAATTAATTCCTTATCTGCAGAGAATGAAAAGTTTGTGAACACTGTAAGAGGTACTACATCTCAGCACTCTGCTAAGCAAAACCTTAAGGGTGTCTAAGTCTGACTTCTTATCAGCTGCAAGCATCCTCTGTACCTGGGCATCACCAGGCTCAGGAAAGGAAGATGTGCTCAGTGAACACTGGGAAAAATCTAGTGTTCAGTTAGTTAGCTGAGAACAACCTTTTGATTCTCAGGGAGATTTTTAAATCATGAAAGGAATAGGAATGAGAATGAGAATCACATTCTAAGTTGGAGTGAACCATGCAGGATCATCAAGTCAAACTCTTAAGTGAATGGCCCATATAGACATCAAACCTATGACCTGGGTGTTATTAACACCATGCTCTAACCAACTGAGCCGATCTCAGGGTCAGGAGGGGTGTGCTCAAAAGTATTAATCATGCAGTGGAAGTTCACAGAAGTTCACAGCATATTCTGCATTGGAAGGGGCCCACAAGGATCATCCAGTCCAACTCGTGAGTGGCCCATAGGAATATGAACATGACCAGATTAATTCCTCTTTTGGTTAGAAGTTATAGAAATTGAGTAAGTATTCTTTTTGTCTATAAAAAGCTACTTTCTAAAGCACCACTAGTCTATTTCTACTATCGATAAAAATAGTAATAATGGTTCTTCAATGCACAAAAAAACAATTGAATCTGTGAAATTTCCCATGAAGTATAGGTGTCCACTGTGAATACCTTCATAGGAATGTAACCTGTGTAACTGAATCAAAATAATAACTAAAATGTGTATAAATAAGAAACAGCTACTGATAAATCAATGTTCACAATATTTTGTTGTGATAAGAACATTTTTCTCCATACATTTTTATAATAAAAAAATGAGTTTAGGGAAGATTTTTGATGCCCTGAAGAGATTATTCTTGGCTTTTAAGTATTTGAGTTTGTAAATAATTGGATAGAAAGTTTTAAATGGAATAGTTGAAAAAGGAGATATTTTACTGCTACTGCGAAGTAGCAGCAATTTTTGCTACAAGAAAATATCTAGGGAATTTTCTCAGGTTTTAAAAGTGTTTAAAAAATGGATTGCTAAAGGAAAGGGAAAGTTTTGGTTTGTTCTTGTTTCATTTGTTATGCAATGGGAAAAGGAATATTAGCTCTGTCAGATCAAACAGATTTATAGAAGCAACATAAGGATAGACACAATTTTTGAATCAGAATTCAATCAAACCCTGAAAACAAAATAATTTCTTCACCTAAAATTAATTTTTCAGACTACTGTTTGCAATAAAATACCATTTTAAATAATAATTATGAAAATCAAATACCTTTAGAAATCTAATATTTTTGTAAATGCTTGGTGAGTGACAAAGTGTATTTTCAAAAGCCTAGTCATTAATATTTCAGTTTCCAAGAAGATATAAAAATGAAAGTATATCCAGGCTATCATATGAAAATTTTTTGAAAAATGTGCAGAATTAAATAAAACATAAAATGAAGACATTAACTCTTAGATTTTTATTTTCTTATTCTTTCTCTCATCAAGATAATGAGGAATTAAGAAGAGATACACAATCTGAAAACTCAAGAAATTTCTTGGTTTTTTTTTTTTTTTTTTTAATTTGAATCAGTTATTATATGGAAAGACTGAAAGCACTTTGATCAGGAAAAGAAAGAATAAATTTGAAATTGGTGAAAATTTGTTTACAAAACACAAGAAATTGTTCAAAAGTATATCAAAAGTTATGGACCTCCTCACTCTGCTATGACATGATAAAAGATCTCTACTGAAGCTTTTTCCATGGTGAGACATGACTCAGTTTTATTAAGAACCATAAACTGCCCTCTAAAAAATTTGAAGTTTTTTTCACTGTTTGCACTCTACAGGAACATTGTAGAATAAAGATGGTTATATAATGTCATAACCCTTTCTAGCATACCAAATCAAAGTTTTGGGTGTACAGAAATCCTAATCCTGACAGTAACCTCTGGGAGCCCCTTAGTGTTTGCATTGTGATGTGGAAAGTACTGTCCTACTGCAAATTTTCAAATGCTTCCCTAGAACCCTAAATGAACAGCAATGGATGGGAGAGAAGGGGAAAGAAAGCACAGTATGCAGGATGACATGCAGGCTACGCTAATTTCATTTTGCTAGTCATTTGCAATTTCATGCTTCCACTGAATTTTAAACTGCATCCAGTCACAAACCTGCAGCTAAGACCTGCAGCTATGGGTTTCAGTCAGGACAATCTAAAACAGATGAAAAATAGTATTGGCTAAGATAGTGTGTACAAAAGTGATTCCTACACTTGCATTGATTAGAACCCAGAGCCCCTTAGGCACAAATAATCTATTGAATTAGGGGTTAGTCACTGAGCACACAAGACATGTCACATGAAGATTGAGAGGGAGTAAGCATTTCTTATCTGCTAATATAACCTTTTTCATCTCAACCACCACTGGGAAAATACAGGGAAAATTAAAGGGGAAAAAAAAAAAGGAAAAAACCCCACTAGGAATCCATGAGAACAGAACTCTCTGCTCAGAATTCTTCTGTTAATTTTTTTAAAATATCTGTTCCAGATTTCATATGATCCACACTCCTGATTGTTGCATGCATGCATGCCTACATGTGCACACACACACAAATTAAAAATATAAAGGGGAAAAGTTTTGTGGAGAAAACCATATCCATAATTTTGGGTGACACTCAGTGTGTGACAGTGTACTGGCAGCATGCCAAAACTGTCATTAATGAAAATATGATTTAACTTTTATATTAACTTCACAAACCTTCTTTATGCAAAGTCTGAAATAGGCCAGCATATCAGCAGTGTTAATGTTCCATTAGTTTAACTCTTTGCTAATGGATAGATTCAATTTATGACAAAAGAAGTATTTAACTATCCAGTTTTGTTTGTTTTAAATCTATATAAACTTGAAATACAGTCTCCTTGACAAATGAGTTTACTACAAACTAAATGGAAAATCTTATTTGCCACCGCAGTGGTGACATGAAGAATTGCAGCCTTTAGCTCAGGGCTACTAAGCTCTTAATAATGAGAGAAAGGTACTCCATCTTCACCTATAGCCACAATTACAATGAACAAAAATAGATGCCAAGGTTTCTACAAAAGATATTCATGACAGTGTGAAAAATATTGATTTTAAAACCAAAGGAATGAAATATCTTCTAAAGTGCTCCATTCAGTCTTATTATTAAAAAAAAAACAACAAACAAAACCCCAAAACCTGAGGAGACTACAAAGCATTTGCAGAAATCCTATATTAAAAATAAATCCTCCCAGAAACTACATAAACAAGCAATCTCAAACTCTCCATAAACTAATGCAGCTCATGAATAATCAGGTCACACAGAATATATGCACCTTGACCTGGAATTATGTTTGAACACTGAACCCTTGTCCATTCTTCTTTCCTCATTTTTTTTTTCTTCTACCCTGAATAAAAATTGAGGGAAATATCTACGTATGTGAACCCCAGGAATGCAATTGCACAGCCTGTTGTTCTGAGCTGCTCAGCGTGTCATGCAGTGGCACTGCATGCTGATTCTGAGCTACTATAGTCACTGCATATTGGATTTGCAATGAAATTCTGAGCCACTATGCAGGTGGCAGAGTCCACTACTCTGAGCCTCCATGCACTTTTGAACATTGTTTTCCCTTCTTCCTTCATTAGTGCACTGTGTCTCTTAGGTACACAAATACAGGAAATAATGGCTAAATTTGGAACAGAATACACTGTTCATTGCAAAGTGGAAAAAACAATGGTCCAGGAAACATGATATGTAATCTCAGTTGTTGCAAATCCCTTTTGTTACCTAACCATACTTTTCAAATTTATCTTTCATCAGAAATTTCACAGGATATCCTGAATTAGAAGGGATCCACAAGGATCAACAAGTCCAACTCTTTTAAGTTAATGGCCTATACAGAGATCAAACCCACAACCTGGGTGTTATTAGCTTGATAGTGGTTAAAATTTTGAAAGATGTCTAGACCTCATTTCCTCTGAAGTCAATGAAAGATAGTAAATATTTTTACAATCTAAGACTATGTAGTTGTAGAGCATAGGCATTCATTTTTAAAAGAAGCTTGACAACCAAATATTAAAAACATTGAATTTGGGACTGTAAAGATGTAGACAGGTATCCTAATGAGATTTTCAGAATTATTAACTCCAACTGAAATCAACCTAACCTAAGTCCCTTTGGCTTTCAGTACTATTTAATGACCCTCTATAAGCAAAACTCTTTTAGAAATGTCACTTCTATAATTTCAAAAATCTTACTGGTTCTACCTAAACTACAGTGTTATCATTTTAGTGCATAGTTTTTAGCTTGTTTGATATATACTGTTATTTGATATCTTCTTACCCACAGCTAGATACAGTTTGAGTTGTCTCCAAGCTGCACATCTCTTTGAACCAAATGAAGTCAGGGCTGGGTTCTTCAGAAACCAATAGTGCTGCATGTAGGTTAGTAGAATGAGTGAGGTTAACATCCTTCTTCCACTGAGAACACTTGAGCACATGAGTATCAATTTCAGAATGTATCCTAGAAAATAGAAAACTAGAGGATCACTAACACACTGTTTTGTTACCAGGTACTTGGTACATGGTAGAACAAGAAGAACTGATGGTGTTTTGGAAGACACTATACTCTGGCAATTAAAATTATCTGTTATGATGTGACAGTTCAAATTGAAACCCACACTACTTTCCTCCAGAATGGAGTAGATTTACCATGAGAAATATAAACTGATATTGTCTAAGTAACATCTCTTGAATATACTGATGACTATCATCTCAATCTTCGTGAATGGCACTTTCATGTCAAACATGAAACATAACAAGCCTTGCTTACAGTTACCTTGAGAGCATGTGGGTGAGATTTGTTCTACATGACCTGAAATTCATCCTGCTTGACTTGATCATGTATGTTTATATTTGTATACATAAACATGTGCATACATCTATATGCATATATGCATATAGATGTATACATACATGTCCAAAACAGTTGAGGTAAATGGTTTAATTACTCCACTGTGCACTAGGTAGACAACAGAAGCTCAAGCTAAAAGCTAGTGTTATCCCGTGTCTCTTCACCTTGTAACCTCCTGGCATCCAAAACAGAGTAAGTATATAGAGTCACAGAATCATAGAATTATTTATGTTAGAATAGACCTTCAAAATCATCAAGTCCAGCTCTTAATGCAACACTGTGAAGTTCACCACTAAATCATGTCCCTAAATGCCAGATCTACATGTATTTTGAATAGCTTCACAATTGATGACTCTACCACTTCCCTTGGCAGTCTGTTCCAATGCTTGACAATGCTTTCAGTGGAGAAATGTTTCCTAATATTTAATCTAAACATTCCCTGGTGCAACTTGAGACTATTTCCTCTTGTCCTTCCACTTGTTATTTGGAAGAAGAGACCAAACTCCACTTGGCTACAACCTCCTTTCAGGTAGCTGTAAAAAACTAAAAGGTCAACCCAGAGCCTCGTTTCCTCCAGGCTAAACAACCCAAACTACATCAGTTGCTTCTCATAAGACTTGTGCTCCAGACTCTTCACCAGCTCTGTTGCCATCCTCTGGACATGCTCCAGCACCTCAGTGTCCTTCTTGTAGTGAGGGATGCAAACTGGAACACAGGATTTGAGGTGTGGCCTCATCAGTGTCAAATATGGGTGAATGATCACTGCCCTGGTCCTGCTGGTCACATTATTGCTGATACAGGCCAGGATGCCATTTGCCTTCTTAGCCACCTGGGCACACTGCTGGCTAATGGTCAGCAGGTTGTAAACCAACATCACCAAGTTCTTTTCCACAAGAGAGCTTGCCAGCCATTGTATCCCAAGACCTGTAGTGCTTCATTGGGTTGTTGTGACCAAGTGCGGGACCTGGCACTTTGTCTTATTGAACCTCATACTGTTGCCTGTCCAGATCCCTCTGTAGTGTCCTCCTATCCTGCAACAGATCAACATTGCCACTCAACTTGATAGCATCTGCAAATTCATGCTGATAGAACCAGGTACACGTTTTTTTCCTTCAGTATTAGATTAATGTATCTGAATCAAAAACTGTAAGTGACAAAGAGCTACCTTAAGCACATTGTTGTTAAAGCAGTACCTTTTTATGTGTTAATTCCAGGTGACATCAGGAAAATGCTGTAGGCATGGTTTGTTTGTGTGCTTGCTTGTTTGCTTGTTTTTCTCCTCAGACAAATGTTCAATAGGAGTTGAATTCTGTCCTAAGGAAAAGCCCTGTAGAAAGCATACACAGAAGAAAAATCTAGGACATGAATGGCATATAGCCTGTGCATAGCACTTCTGTCACAGAGTGGATTTTATTGTTGTTGAATATTGTCAGACAAGCTTTGAAATACTTTTATTGTAGTTTAATGACTTTTGTATTAACACCATTACCATATGAATATGTATCAGGATAAAGCTATGAGCAGATGCTGTAGAGACAATAGAAAGTTAATGGACCTTATCTTCAGTCCATGTCAAATATTGTAGCTCCACCAAAATCAATACAGTTGTACTGGCTTATGCCAGCTGTGGGTTTGATGCCAGGACTCAGCCCTGGGAATGTCATGCATGATTCAGTGTCAGGAATTGCACTGTTGGAAGCAGAAAGCTTCACCCTGTGTTTTTATGAAGTATGCAAGATACACAGTTATCACCCTATGTAATCTTTTGAACTCAACAGGATATGTGGCATGAAATTAGTAAGGGTTGCAGAATTGGTTTTTGAGATAATATGCCTTTCTTTGTGGTTAGACCCAAATCCCAATCCTGCTGAAGCAAGTGAATATTTCTAGCAAGTTATTTTCACCATTTTAGCTTCAGTTTTACAAGTCTTTGTGTTTTACTGGCTTTTTTTTTTTTAAGCTTGAGATCCTCTGATTACTTGTCAGTCTCGACATCTATTTAAAACCAGCATGTTTTAATTTGTCATTTAGTTCCTAAAGACTTGAGTCTATAACAGCAAGTATAAATAATTCCTTTAAAAAAAACCTTCACGATTTTAAACTGAGTTCAGGCGCTGGGAAGTTTGAATCGTGATTTTGTAATTATTTTGGATTGCCGTGTTCTTTCAGATGGATCCATTGATATGACAAATAGCACATTGAATACAGCTGCATTAGGACGACCTAGAAAGTATTGGCTTTCAACTGCACAGGCATAATTCACTGGGCTTCCTGATGTGCCTGAGTGTGTCTGTGTGTGATTTTACTTTTTAAGACAGTTGGAGGGTTAATTCACACCTCTCACCCAGCAGTTGTGTCTGCCATCCCAGTGATGTGTAGGAAAATAAGAATACCACTCTGATGAATATTCATGTCTGATGAATAGTTTTAACATTTCCACAGCTGGACTCTGGCTGAGCAATCACAGTAGCAGTCAGAAAGTAATATATGTGAAATGAAGCTATTTTCAGGCTATATTTTCTAAATCAATTTACCATCTGAATGCTGATAGTTATGGATCAAATACTGTAGCCTGCAGTAAGTAGGCTCATACTGCATGAGCAAGCACATGTAGATATGAGACTATTTTACACAAAGTGATTCTGCTTATATAAACACTGTTCCTGTTAATAACATTATGCAACACCTGTAAACAATGTCATCAGACTGTTGAAACACCAGTTTCCATGTCCATGAAACATCAGTTCATGAAAAGCAGGATCATGGATATATTTTATCTGAGTACATTTGTTAATTTTATTAACTGAATCAATTGTTTTCCATCTGATATGTTAACTAAGCAGAAAAAGCTAGGTTTTTCATTTCTTCCCCCCCCTTTTTTATTTTTTTGTTAGAAAGGAATAACTTTTTGTTAGATATACAATCTTGCTAGAAATTAATATATTAACCAGTCAACAGGAAAGGGTTTTTCTGAAATTACTCATATTGATACTATAGTTTACAGGCAATAGTGCGAAACAAAGGTATCAAATTAAAAAGAGGGAAGAGCAATGTCAAAAAATAAAGGAAATATGTACTTGAGATAATCCAGTACAGTATTGATTCATAATTATGACAAAGTCTTTTCCATAATCTGTACTTCCTCATCTACTTCAGATGAGAAAGACCATGCTACTGTAACATCAAGGACAGAGTTCATCAAAGGAAGTTGGTGTCATGATTATATTGGCCATTTACATAAAGAAAGAAAAGCTTTTGTTCCTGACTTAAGTAAAAAAAAAGCAAACCAAAAGTAAAAGCAAAACTAACCAAATAACCAACCAAACAAAAAAACCAACAACCTCCCTCCAAAAAAGACCCAAACCAAACCAAACCAAACCAGTAAAAATCTATTATCCAATGTCAAGCTAATATTACTTTTATAAATAAGACCAAAAGTGCACAAGTGAAAAACTCAGTGGTTAGTGATGTAGAACTATGATATATATTTGAATGATGCTCAAATATCCTAATAACCTTACCTGATTTACTCAAACTATGGATAGATTTAAGGTTTTAGGGTAAAATAATAAAAAAGAAAAAGTTTTTATCATGATGAGTTTCTGTGTCTGCCAAATTATATTCTAGTGTAAGGCAGGTCTTCAGTTTGTCTTGGCTGTGTACATAGCTCAGGATAGGAGTATTCAAATTAAGTCCCTCTTGTGCAATTTTCAGACTGAGTCCCACTTTAGAAGGAAAAACAATAGTAATAATTATAATGATGATAATAAAATATCCCAACTGCAGAATGCTACTGAGGGAAATTAAACACAAGAAAACCTTTATTATCTGAAATGGAGGCACATTCCTATCTTGTTTTCTGTGTGGATTGCCAGTTTCCTCTTTGCTCTTGTCTTACTTCTTCTGCAACATATATTTCATTTTAAGCACTCTACTATTCTTTTCTGAAACTGTATTTGATGTCTGTTAGAAAGCACACAACAGAAGCAAACTACAGACAGGTATGGCCAATAGTTGTAAGTTATATCTCTTTGTGTTCCTATTCTTTAGGTCACACTGTTTCCAATATGCTTTCAACTGCTTAATGAACAGATTTCATGAGTGGGTACATTCTGAAAGCTTTTAGAGCAAATCAAACAAAACAAATATTACTTTTGTAGAAAAAAATCTGTTTTCCTAAATTTAACTCTGAGTGCTGTTCTATGGGTTGTCTTAAAAATAATCTTGTCCGGTTTTCTTTTTGTTGTTGATATTGTTACTTTTTTAGCCAGAAGGATTTAATTGAAGAAATAAACTATCAAGTTGTAAGGAGATGGAGAATAAAGGTCACAGCCTTTCTATGTTATCTCTATATTACTCTAAGCCTCAAACTACCTTCTGGAATAATACCTTTTTCTGCAAAACTTCTTTCCACTGATCTTTTATTTACTGCCCTTGTAATGAGAATTGTTCAAGAGCTTGCAAGCACCTAATTCATAGAAACTATATCATGTGAGTAGAAGACACCTTACTGTTGTTTTTAGTCTCACTGCAGACACAAGAAGCATTGGAGTACAGATACTCAAAAAATACTATTTGCTACATTTCATATAGAAATCTTAAAAGACCATCTACCATATAGATTGCGTAATTAACAAAGTGGCCAGGTTAAGGTGGGAAGGATGTAGACTGCAAAATGAGAAAGATATACCTGCATTTCCCAGAAAGCAGCACTGCAGTGATGAAACATGAGGAAAAAACACTCAAAAGGAAGAAGGCTGAGCCAAGAAGTCACAGAAATGCCACAGAAGTTTCAGTATGGGTGAATCTTATAGTGTTTGAACAATAGATGTCTATAGGAACCCCTTTAGTTTGATGAGTAGGAGAAGATGGATAGTATTTTAGCTCTAAAAGCTGCAATGCCCTTAATTTCTTGTCCTGGAACGCATAACTACACTGCAGAGGATTTTCCAAATTTCACATTATAAACAAGCATTATTGTTTCAAACAGACACCAAGGGAATTTGAAATGCATGTACTGGCTACTTTTAATAAGTGAAAAACACTGTTGAAGTCTGTCTAAAGCTGCTAGGTAAAGATGAATAGACAAATAAGTATCTGCAAGCTCTATTTTGCATATGCTTGGGCTCTCCATTTCTCTCACCTTAGTGAAAAAAAATAAATTAAAATTACTATCACATTTGTTCTGTGGTGGCCTGGACTCCATGCTGGTTCAGGACTCTGAAATTTAGCATTTTGTCACGTGCATACTTGTTGACAGTTGCTTTTGCAGTCCATTTCTCAACTTGAAATAGCAGTCTGGAATTGGTAGATTTTAGAGATTCTCTGGAATTAATTCCCCTGTGAGTGTTACATAAACCTATTACAATTGTCCTTCCTGTAGAAGTAATTAAAATGTTTTTGCTAGGATTGCCAAGCAGTGTAGCGCACTTTAAAGCTTTCCATCACAATTTTTCTGCCTTTGTAGTTCTTGAACTACCACTTTGAGCTTTACTTCTTCCCAGCATAGGATTCCTCCTCATTCTCATCCTAAGGGAAGAGCACCAGAAAATTCCATTACAAATATACTGTCCTATTTATTTTCTCCAATATTCTCAGGGTGCTTTGTTTGATTATTTCTACCTATAATCAGTGCATTCTTCAGAGAATGGACTGAGCATAATAGCAGACTCTCAGAAATCCCTGTTTATTGAATTAAGAAAATAAGAAATTCCAATGCACAATTGCATTGCCAAAGCTTATTAAAATCCTCTCCATATACAGGTGGATTCATAGCTGCATTTTAACTCTTGAAAACATTGAGTTTCTTTTGGTATTGTTTTCCTTTAAACTTTGCACTATATTTCACTAGTTGAAAAAAATAAAATGTCCTTTTGTTCCTTACAGAAATCAAGACTGAAATTGTCAATGGCCTTAGTAAACTCAGATTCCTTACAGCACTTACAAGTATTTAATGAAATTTAGGTTCTTATTTCTATTTTCCACAATTTCTAAACCTATCTGGTTTTTATTAAAACTCTTTATGAATACTTGAAACTTAATTAATGGAACACTGTATTATTAGATATTGTCTGTAAGACATTTTTGAAGTTTGCATAGCCCTAAGGATTTATTTTTTAAATCAAGTCTGATTGTAAAGATTTCTGAAGTTTGTGGAAACAGCTGCCTAGTGCCTGATGAAGGTTCTTGTACTTTAAAAAGGGGTAAAAAAACCAACTCAAACCAGATTTTGCATGGCCTCGCCTTTCTGTGTGAATTCTTCTGTTTATGACTTAAGAGTCTGACCTGAGATTTTTCTTATTGGAAGTATTGATCATATACATACTAAATTGTAGGACTAAAAGATGCAAAAAATGAGCATCCTTACTAATGATTCGATATTTTCAGGACACAAAAG
Organism: Scytalopus superciliaris; assembly: GCA_013400415.1. Taxonomy (NCBI): domain Eukaryota; kingdom Metazoa; phylum Chordata; class Aves; order Passeriformes; family Rhinocryptidae; genus Scytalopus; species Scytalopus superciliaris. Next base: position 18,405 of record VXBX01002119.1, on the reverse strand, counting down.
ATCACTTAGTCTGATTTTCTGAAGGTCACAGGTTATTAATTTTGTGTTGAGATATTCCTAAAAACCCCTCTAATATTTTAGTCTGACTGGAGTGCATTACTTCCCAAAGAGACAACAGATGAGAGAGAAGTTCTGCATGGATTTGGTCAAGTGAGAAATGCCCAAGTGACCCCACTTACCAATCATTGGTGAGTTTTCACAGAATTTGACAGAGCTTTCTTGTAGTCTCCTTAACTGGTCCAGTTTCCTTGGATACTTTGGACTTTATTCTTTGATTGCAATCTCATAGGTTTTTTTATTGGGTATGTGTTGGAGGAACAATTTATCCTATTTTTGAATGAGGTCATTAATAAAAATGCCAGATAATAGCCAGTCCTTATATTTATTCACTTAGAAGTCCTAGGTCCAGTGACATTCATGGAACAATATATAGTAGTGATAAAGAGTGTAGAAAATAAGATTTGGCAGCCACAAGGTAAAAGCTTAGCCCTATTCATTTCTGACCGAACTTGTACTGAGTAGTATATCAGGACTTTAGAAAAAGGTTCTATAATGTGTGGTAGCATAATTTGAGCTTGACTTCCAGTAAAGGACTCACACACTGTATGGAATTGACATAATTGAAGAATGGCTGCTGAAGTCTTTTTCTTTTTTCCCATCTACATCAAAATTGTATATACTAAACATGAATACATGCTCTTCTCACAACACTCATGCTATTATTATCAATTGTTTGTATTACAGTTGTGCCTAGAAGCCTAAATGAAAATCAAAGTTTCATTTTTCTACCTGCTGCATGAAACTTTTGGGGACAGTCTCTGACCTGCAAGCCCCCAGTGTAATCAAGCAAGGAAGAAGAGAAACAACAGGATCTGCATAAATTAAGAAGGACTGAATAGACAGTGGACAAGAGCCTTCAGAATTACACTCACACCTAGTCTTGAGAAAATCTATCTCCTTGGCCTTTGTGATGGCTTCATGGTAAAGCTTTTCAAGCAGGCCTAATATCTATTCACACTCCAGCCACTTCCACATATAGTAAGTCTAAACCAAAACAATAATTAAAAATTTAAAAAAGGGTGCAAAACAAATACAAGAGCATACCATTTGTAATGCTTTGTTTTCAGTGTCACACTAGCAAATGTGCTGTATCCATTAACCTTTTTGCAAAGAGCAGAAGGTAAGCTAGTTAACATTTGACAGCTTTACACAGTCTATTGACTTCTAATGAAAAATTCACCACTACAAGATATTTTCTTTATATCTACTCCCTTCATAGTGTTTGTCACTGAGACAACGCTTAAAATCCCCGCTTTCCTCTCTTGACTTCCCATATTCCTTTAGCAAACACAAGCAGACATTATCATGATGATTTATTTACTACATGAGCTTTAATTTGTGCACTTTAAGTTCACTCCATGTGGAAGATGACTTTTAAGTTGTTAGCTGATAACATATGCTGTACCAAACACATGCATTTTGTTGCTTAGTCCTATCCAGTAGCTGACTGGGCCTCTGTCAGACTGCTGGATGCAATGAACACTCTTTGTGTGGAAAGGTTAATGGGTACAACATGTCCTTCTTGCACCTTGGAGAGCGTACAGCACATTCTCAAAATTACAGGAAGATTAAAACCGGTGATGGTATCATTGAATGCCTGTGTGAGGATGCAGGTGCTCTAATGATAAGTTTGTGGTTTATTCTCAAAGAGGGGAGTGTTGAGAGCAATTCCCACTCTACAGTGTAATAAATCATTGGACTAGTGTATAATTAATACACCAGGAATATCACATAGCAGTTTTCTTTTTCAGAAAGGCTTGTTCGCAATTAATCTGGATTTCTAACACCTTCTTTGGGACAAACATGGCTTATTTCTCTTTTCTGAATCTTCTTATCTTTGATTTTCCTATTTGATTTTTGGCAATTACAGCAGCATATAGTTTTGGTGACTCATATATGCTCAATTGTGTATTATTCTATTTCTAATGTTTATTCACATGCTATTTTCTATATTGTCCTATACCAGACCATAAGCTTAGATGTCCTTTAAAGAGTTAAATTCAAACACTAGATATGTTGCAGTAACTGCTGATATCAAAACCTCATATCTCTGTTTCCTTGGCAAATTCTGTCCAATCATAATAGACTCCAAGGATGAGTGGGTTATTTCTTCTTCCCTTGGCTAGATCTGAGCTTGGCAGCCACCAGTAAAGAATACTACAGCTTGTCTTTTCAGCAGCCTGACAAATGACAGATATATCTTTGCTCTCTTCAGCTCCCTAACCCACATTGCAGGATTTAAAATATCTACAGCTCCAACTGGAATAGAAAAAGGAAGGGTCATGATGTACAAATCTACTTTATTTATGCAGCAGCTAGGGCAAAGAGGGTAGCTCTTTGACAAACAAAACTTTCCTGGCTTTATATAGAAGAATAAGGTCCCTAAATAGCCAAGGGTACATCACAGATTTCATTATTTGTTGCACGTGCAAGGCATGTTTCTTTGACTGCTATTCTTCTGATATTATGTTCTGCTCTATNTAAAAAGGTGAAAAGAAATCCAAGCACCTGAAACTCAACTGAAAGAGGAAACTACTGCCAAGGAACACAAAGCACCTGATGATCATTGCTTAAAAAACTGTTAGGGGTTTCTACAATATATAGCTGTAATATAAAAACAAAATGTATTGAAACAGTGCACAGTAGAATATAGTTTTGGAGCTTATTCCTTGAGATATGTAGAATGTAGAGAGAAAAGCATCTAATACTCCACAGAATGGTTTTCTTCTCTTTTTGAAGTCTCACAATCTATTTCTGTTAAGCAGGCCAATTTCTTTCCATATAGGTATTTCATTTACATACACAAATCCATAAGTTAAAATTACTCACAAAACTGGTCTGAAGTATCAAATATAGTAAAGATGCTTCTTGATCTTGACACACATTTGACACAAAACCTTCCATGTCAGGTTCACAAACCTTTAACAGTAGAGCAGAAAACCTTCCACTCAAAAGCTGCCCTTGTTTCTTTGTTCTCTCATACATTTTTCCTTCAGAGACTCACAGAAACAGAGAACGGTTGAGGCTGGAAGGGATATCACGTAGTCCAACCTGCTGCTCAAGTAGGTCCACCTAGACAGTTTCCCAGGACTGCACCTAGATATTTTTCTTTAGTATCTCTTAACATGAAGACTCTAAAACCCTTCTGGGCAACCATTATTAGTGCTCTGTCACTCTCACACTAAAAATGTATTTCTTCTACTGTTCAAAGGGGATTTGTGTTTCAGTTTGTAACCATTGCTTCTTGTCCTGGCACTTGGAGAGCACTGAAACCAGCCCACTTCCATCCCCTTTGAACCTTCTCTTCTTCTGTTTCTGTAGATTAATACATGTGTATTTTGAATGTTTCTTGGACATCACATGTAATTACATGGCTAGAACCCAAAATATATAATCCTTTGTCATTGAGCAGTAAGACCTCTGAGAGGAGAGCATTTCTTCCCTATCTGAGGAGAAGACTTGCCCTTGTGTGGATAAGAACACAGGAGGTATCTCTGTCTTGCAAAGGGAAGGGAATAGTTCTCAATTAGTAGTATTTATTAGGAATTAAATGTTAGTTAATCATGTTACTAGTGACTGGAAGAGTGATGGAGGATGGACATCAAAATCTGATGGTTTAAAGAGGTGAAGGGAACACTCCTGACCAAGATTCTATAATCTGGTGGAAGAAGACTTTCATATATTTTGCAGAAATTCCTATAAAAGGTTTCAAGACAAATTTCCAAAAGAGAGAGGTAGACTCTTTCTCTCCCTGTCTTAAATGGTTACAGCCACTCACTCTCACAGGTTCATATGTTCTCATTTCATTATTTTGATGAATATAAGACACATCTAGACTTAATGTGAAAACAATATCTCATTTGGCAAACAGAAAAATTCAGCCACTCTTCAGCTTTTAAAAGCTGATACAAAGGAAAAGTTCCTTCATATTCAGCATAAGTCATCTAGATCAGGTACTTTGGATTCCTTGATTTTTATTTTTTTCTCTTTTGATTTCTTCAGCTTTTAAGTGTTCCAGTGGAAGGAAAAGTGGAATGAAATCAGTTACTCTCTTTTGTCTCCTCCTGATCTTTCATTTTCAGACGTGCAAGCTGTTGATGCAGAGGCTTTAAAACATAATCTGAAAAGGAAGCTTCTGGACTGGTAAAGCAGAATTATAACCTAATTATTTTCCAAATTCTGATATTTTTAAGTTCATTTTCTTCCATATTTGTTTAGTTTGGGCATCTAAACATGACTAATGAGTGAATATTGTTTATTGGTAAAACTTGAATTCAGGACACATATTTGTCTTTTCTATCTGCAGATCTTAAAAAGATATTTTGATAGAAGTTTGAAAAGAGCATTTGCCCAGCATCACTCTTGTCTTTGCACACTTTTAGATGTCTAATCTCAAGTGTAAAAATCAAGAAATGAATAACTGTAAGCACTATGATTATATCTTCTAAAAATGTTCATGTGCAAGTGGTTTTAGAGCTTGTAGCCAGGTCTTGTGCAACTCCGTTTTTTGGTGAGGAAGTTATTTATACCAACTGGAATGAATTCTGCTGAAAGTCCTAAAGAGCAGGACAAGAATTTTATAAATTTAATAAATAAGACAACTTTTCATCTTCATCTTGGGATTGATTTAGTCATAGCCACTACTTTCTTCTCAGTCTTTGTCTTTCTATTGCAGGCACCTTTATGATACAGCTCAAACTTACAAAAGGCTGCAAAAATAACTCTTTTGAGCATCTTTGCATACATGTTTTTTGTATTCATCTGCCAGGACTCAGGTCCATATATGGTGAATTAAAAGGATAGACTCAAAGCCTACAAGTTGCAATCCACTTACACTGCAAGCATGTAAACACATCAAACAAAAATACCAAGTGAACATGACCCTCAATCCCCACCCTGTCAGGTTCAGAGATGAGTCCCTGACAGAGGATTCACAGTCCAAAATATTTCATTAGATAGAGGTATCTGACACTGCCAAGACAGGTTTAAAATTTTGCTCAGGCTGGAGTGGTACAGCTCCTAGAGTCAGGCACTGAAGCATGTCCTATGTGGCAGAAAAAGAAGAAGAAGGAAACAAAAGTCTTCTGTGTTGACATCTGTAGATGGATATGTCAAATTGATTTAAAAATCATGATACGAAAGAGAATAGGCAAGACAGAATTACATGAGAAAGAGAGCTCCAGGATGTAGGACTTCAGATGTGTTTTCATTCAAGGGTCACAAAATGATGCTGTTTCTTGTTGCTCACCTTATAACTTTGCATGGAATTGAAAGCATGATGCCAGGAGCATCATAAGTTCAAAGAGATAATATGTTAGGAGGCTGACAGGCATATGTCATTCCTCTGACTTTCGTTGCTTGTTTTTGGCTTTGTTTTGATTTGTGGGTTTTTTTCTAAATTGAGGCTTGAAAGAAATGTTGCCTGTCATAAACTGAACCCTAAGGAAGTTTCCTTCATCTACTAATATGCACTTTTTTAACAGAAGTAACATGAGGCAACAGTTACCTGTTTTCATCCTGAATTTTCACAAGTCTTGACAGTTTAACCTTGAATGAATATTTTAAAATGCATGTTAAACTTCTCCTTAGAAGTTTTACTGGCCATGACATAAGCTTCAGTATTACAACTGGTCTGCTGTAATTAGGAGACAGATATCAAAATCCTAAGACAGGAACACCTGAGGTAGCATATTAAATATTTATTCAGAGCAACACATTAAGCACAATAATGTAGACGGTGAGTTATTCTAATTAGATGTCCACAATAGCCAGTTTTTCAAATCTGAACATTAAACACTTCATGTGGCACAAAGAATGTATTTATGAGGGAAATAAGGGTTATTTTCTTTCAGGGAAAGATTGAGAAAATTAATTTTCTCCTCTTTCCCTTGGTAAACAATTTAGCTGAGATCAAAGTACAGCAGCTTGCCATTTTGGGATAGCAAACCTTGTTTATGTGTTGCGGCATGTTACTTTTTATTTTCGTTTAAGTGTTAAGAAATTGATAAGTATCATACATTGGAGTTCACCTTCTTCTATAATTTACTTTACTTTCTAGATACACAAAAGTTACTTCAACCTCATATAATATTGCTCATTACAGCAGATACATTCTGATGCTCTTTTTTTTTTTTTTTTTTGTGTTCAGATGCAATTCTTATTACCTACCTACTGTAGATCTACAAGGTCTCTCGGTACCTTGAGAAAAGAACTGAAGTCCACTAATGAAAAGTCTGTCAGTTAATTTTCAGGGCATCTCCATGTACAACTACTCTGTGCAGTTCCTTTTGTCTTGTATACCTCCTTTGGTATTGCATGTCCTTATTGTCAAGGGAAAATTGGCTGGTTTTTCAGGTATGAAAAGTTCAAAATGTCTCCTGTGTAGTTTGCATCTTGATCCAATAAGTTCAATCTAAATGATAAATTAATCTTTGTCACAAGTCAAGTTAATTTTACTATACTTTTCTAATTAAAAGCCATAGAAGAGAGTTAATTTTCCACAGATTCCTTCAGAATTTTTCAAAAAAAGACAGAACCTTTTGAAGTACTCATCACAAAATCTTGTTTTACAAGAGCAAAGACCATCATCCCTCACTTCTCTCACAGTGCACACACAAACCAGACCCTAAATTGTGGATTGTGTTCTGACCAGAAATTACAGTTCAAAATAGTTTTGTGAATGTTGCAAGTATAGTGCAAGGCATAGCAGAAGAAGTAGACACTTGCTAGGTGCACTTTACTGAAGCCCAAAATGGCCAGCTCTTCAGTATGCTGTTTCTGCTGCCAAGGAACTGAGACTAACCTAACCATGATATGTGGGCTCATTATAGCTCGACATGGCTGGAGATTCCACTTTTACTTGTGGAAAGACCTGCCTTCCTTTCAAAGCTAAAATTGCAATTTGCATGCACACATCCATAAAATATTCTTACAGTAATCTCATTTCTTATTTTAAAAAATAAAAGAAGAAAATGTTAAGCTATGATTTTTATCCCCATTACTGCACAGACTGGTACTTACCTTATCATCACATACTAATTTATGCATTTTTTGTGTGTTCCAAGATAGTTTTTCTCTTGCGTGCACATTTAGCTAAATAATTAATTAATTAATTATAAAGGTGATACTTACTTTTAATTGTGAGAAGGAAACAATACACAACACTATTTTTATTGCATATTAACGAGAAAAACTCTTTTTTTTTTCTATTACACTCTGAGATACCACCCTCCTTTCCCAGAAATATGAGCCCTTGTGTCAGCATCCAAAGGAGGAAAAGTAATAACCAACTGGGACAGAGACATTCTGTCATTTAACACTACATATCTGCATTAATCTGGTTTTAATTTGCTTATTGTTCAGTGTAAGCACTGGGGACTGTCTCAATTTTTCTTTTAAGGAATTCCAAATATGGTCAAAAGCCAAATGGAAAAAGTAACAAGGAATGTAGGTAATGGAAATTCTTAACTGACAAATTCCTATTGTCTGTGAAAGCAAAATATGTCATAGAACCATTTATAAATACACTGATATTTTGTGCTTAATTTGCTTCCTCTGTCCTGCTTTATCCTTAAATTAGAAGTTAGATGCTAAAAATTTCATTGGAAACTTAAGGACCAGACTTTGCTGTGCGAGGAAGTTTCTGAATAAGACATCAAGTTTCTAGCCATCAGAGGATAATTTATTGATACTTGTCAAAAGGAAGTATCAGTCTAACAGAAATCAAGACAAAAGGAATGCCTGATGAATTTCCTTTGAAGTGCCTTTTATAAAAGTCCTTGGTAATACATATTGATGAACTCCAAATTGTCTTGCCTGAGGGGAAAAGAAAGTAGACTGCTTTACACTGTCTTATAAATATTCATCAAAAGAACAAGACTTATGTTTCCAGGCGTGAGGTGAATGATTACGGTTGTATGATTGCCTTGGAATCTGGATAATTAGTAAAACAGCCTATGACAGTGGGAGAATTTTAAACTTGGTATCTTGCCATCAGGCCTTTTGGATTTAAAGACAGTGCTTGCTATTCAGAAAGGAAGCAAATTTAGGGCTTGATGGATAGATATAATTAAGCTCCCCATTAGTTTCATCTACAGTTTGTTTGCCTGTTTGTTTAGCCAAAAATTAAAGACAAAGTTGTGTAGCGTGTCTGTATCCTGACTGGAATGAAACCACAGCATCTGCACTGTGAATGTTTTGGTGGAACAACCTAGTGGAAAGGGCTCTTTACTAAGATAGGAAAATGCAAGGAAAAAAAAAAAGCCTGGTAGGGTTGATGTCTCAGGAGGTCTTTTGCAGAAATCTGCAGATTGCAGACTGGTATCTTACTCATTTAGCTCAGCTCAGTCTTGATTGTTTCATAACATAACAGAAAGCCAACAATTCACCTTTCATGCTTATTTAATGCATGTGATAAGGATACAAATAGTATGGGAAAGATTTACTGAGAGTCATTTGGAAAAAAAATATGTCTCTGCTCAGTGATCTGTGAATTTTGATCCATTACTCAAACTGTCTGTAGCTTTCTATTGAACCTAGTAACAGGCAACTAGCCTTCTACTAGCAAAGACCCCCAAAAAATGCCGTACTCAGGAAACATTATCCTTTACAGTGTTTAGCACTTAAATGCAATTAGGTAAATACAATATCCTCTTTGAAGGGAAATAGTTGCTCAGTTTAAGTAACTGAAACTAATTATCTCTGTTGAATGAAGGACACATTCTATGCGTATTTGAGTGGTGTGCTGTTTCTCAGAAGCTGAAGAGGGCAAATAGATTGTATTTCTGGGTGGAGAGCGGTAGGAGACTCTTACAGGAGATTTATACCAATTTATAGCCATATTTACATGCAGAGTCCTATGAAGCAAGCCAAAATGAGGTGGCAGTCAGCCCAGAGCACAGAAACTCAGCTTGTAAATAGTGTTTTCCAAGAAACAATTTATTATGGAATAAATGGTGCAACCATTTAAAGTACTAGCATTCAAAAAAAGATTTTTATTACCATGAAAATTGACTTGACCAGAAAGACTTAGAAGGACTTAAGGAAATCATGTAAGGATGAGTTGGGTTGAATACCTAGGTGATGATAATGATGGTGGCATTACATTTGCACAGAGAATGGGGATAATTTTGTAGGTATATTTTCTTTGGAGGATAGACTATTGACTATCTTCTTTTATTTTGTCCCATTCTATCTAGTGTGGTGTATGATTCATACTACTTACCTAATGGAAAATATTTTAAAACCTGGACATACTCAAAAATTAAAGAGTTGAGGAATCTAAATCCTCTATAGAGAAGCTCAAGAACTCAGTTGGCAATGAAACAAACTATAGTAACCTTACAACTGTGGAGAAACATAGAGGAAATGGGTTTTTTCCCTTTTCTCCACAGAATATTGTTGGAGATTTCCATAAATGTTAAAATAACATCATCACTGTAACTTCCCACTTCTCTCTGTTCACTGTTTGAATAGTAGAGGCTGAAAGATGTACAGAACGCAGAAAAGAATAGCAGTAAAATATGTCTAAAACCTAGTACTAGCTGTAGCTTTTACCTGAATTTCTGTAATGTCAAACACTGAATTACTGCACTCTAAGAAAAAGGAGAAAAGATACACAGTGACATTACAGATGGTGCAAATGACATTCAAAGTCTACTTATTTATGCATTAAAAGCTTGATTTCAGAGAACACAAAATACAGCCGACAGCAGCAGAGACAGACATGCCTGTAATTAATCAAATGACTACTATACCTTTAAGCTAATACAGAAAAAGCCAGGTTCTGAACTGAAATATCCTTACTGTCAAAAATTGTTAACTGAAACAATGAAGTATCCTCTTTACAAGATAACTTGCTAAGAGGACAGATATTCACATTTTCTTTCTTCTCTGATAATACCAGGCAACCACTTTTAAAACTAATTGTCACCAGCTGGACTTCTCTACTCTCCTCTACAGCTGACTATTTCAAGATGACTCTTTCTCTTAAATAGTCAACAGTTGCTAAAGTTACTACATTGTGATTCCCTGAGGGACTTGCTTCCACTGCATGAAAAATATTGATCTGAGGAGATAACCACAGGAGTCTGAACAGCTTTGCCAGTCTTGGATACTATGCTGTTTGTTTTTAAAGAGGCAAATCAAGTATTTTTTGCACTGCAACTGCACTATGTTCTAGTCTTTTTCATGACAATAATAAGACAGTTCTATTGCATTTTTCTTCCTGCATATGAGTTTCAGTAACTCTGCAATGTTCATGAACAGAGTGTGAACAAAATTATAATGGTCAGGACCTATGGAGTGCTCCATTTTGAGTCGGGCACAACATAAATGCATATTTAGCCTGTGTTCAAGTAAACTTNCCCCCCCCCCCCCCCCCCATTTAATGATTTTTCTTTCTTTTTAATCAAGGCCTTCTCCTCTTTTAAGGTATAGTTTGTTAAGAATTTGTCTTTTTAATGACACCGTCACTGTTTTTGCATTTCCTCACAGTTGAATCATAAGTGTTCTGTTTCCTTTTTCCATGTAGTTTTGGAAAATCCTGTTATACAAGCAGTTCTTGGTGTTGGAAACTCTATACTACTATTTTATGATTGTTATATTTTTTGTTCGACTCTTGCTCCTTTTCACAACCTCGCCTCTTAGTTTCATACTGCATGTATCCATGGCTTTCTCAAATCCTTCTTAGCTATTGTCTTTGGGTTTAATAGATGCCAGATTGGATTTTACCAATGCTTCTCTTATTTTAAACACATTTAGTGAAAGAAGTTATCAGGTCCCATACCCATGTTGCTTTCTTATCTTACTGCATCAATTTTTGGTTTAGAGATGGTGGAAACTGAATCTGCTCAGACACTGCTTGGTCACAGATTTCACTTGACAGAGTTAGATATGCCCCATTCAGTTTCCTCATAAGTTTTGTAGAGTTTTATCATTTTCTGATGATACCACATTTTCCTGAATTTATTTAAGGGTGGAAAGATCTATAAAAGTGCTGATTTTTGCCATTATGGTTTCTATAAGGAGTTAATTATTTTCTGATTTTTTTTTTCTTTCTTCAACCACAGAAATCTTTTCTTCTTCTCAGACAGTTTCTTAATAATTTGGAGAGAACACAGGAAGAAATGTTTATGCTATTTTTGAGGTAACACTTTAGAAAGTTAAATTTTGTAAGCTCCAGAATAAAATTTGTCTTAAAAAAATAAATAAAATGGCAGAAATAAAAATTACTATTGGGACAGTCCAATGATAAAACCTATACTGACCTAACAAAATGGGTTTTTTCCTATGATTTTTCACTTTTTCCTGCTGGGGCTATGCTGGAACAGTCTTGAGATTTAATAAGGCTTGAGATTAATTGCCAGTATTTAGAAAAATGAAATCTCAAAAATATTAAGTGGGAGAGGTGAAAATATCTCATGCCAATTTTTATCCAGTCCACATTTCCTTTTATAAGAAAAAAAAAATGAAAGGGGAATTTCTAGTCATCCACTGCAGCCAATCTAATTAAAACATAAAAGATTACAAGCTTTTAAAATATTGCCAGTGAAGATTATGGGGAGAAGGAAATGGCAGAATATTTACTCAGTTATAGATTTGGGGGTTTATCTGTGTAAAAGCCAAAAAACTGTTTACAGAAGGCTTATTTATTTAGGGGCAAGCTAAAGCAGATAGAGACAATGATTTAAAAAATGTTGTGTTGGAGTGTTATATACAGTTAGAAATAATTTCCATGCAATGGAGAATCCCCAAATCTGTTGCTCATCTGTGACATATATATCTTGTGATTTGGATGTACTTTCCCCCTCCTCTAAAACCTTTCTTGCTCATTTAGATAACATGTAAATGTTCATTTTATTTTTATGTTTGTATTTGCAAAAGTTCTTCTATAGTAAGACAATCAACAGGAACCAAAGATATACACACATTTGGATGTCTCCCATTAAAATGTATTTCATGAAAAACAAAGATGCTGGTGACCCTTTAAATGCTATTTTAGAAGTTCACTAGATATGAAAGAGATTTTTAAGGACAGAGAAGTTACAAATGTAAGTACATTATTAAAAGACAATTTTAAGAGAGAACTCAAGAAAGTGTAGGTCACATTTTTTAACACAAGTTTTAGGGGAAAAAAAATCTTGATGGAGGTTAGTAGAAAAGTACCAGCTAAAGTATAGTTCATTAAATGTGGCCAGATTTTCTTCAGTGAAAGAAGGTTATACTTAAAAAACCTGTTAGAAGTCTTTGAAATAACACTGACATGACAGATATGTAATTTCTTTTTAGATACAGTACACTTGGATTTTAGCAAGTTACCACATCAAAGATTACTAACTAGGTAAAAGCCACAGACAAGATAAGGTGCTAGATAGAAAATGGGATAAAGAACCAAAATGTAGCCCTTCATGGAAACCTATTAATTTCAAAAGGAATAATGAGCAGAGGACACAGGGATCAGTTTTGAGACTGAACTTAATTATGGATACTGGCAAGAGGATACTGAAAACAAGATGTCTAAGGATCTGATCCAAAGGTCATTAAAGCTAACAGTTTTGGATCAGAAATCAAGCCTGGACAGCAGTCTACCAATCTATAGTTATACTAACAGTTTGGAAAGAAAAAATCAGAGTCAGATTTGCAATCATTTAAATATTTGGACCAATGATGGACCAATGATAATGATAAGTAGTTACAACAAAATGGGGGGAAAATGCCTGTAAAGTTTGAAGTTCTGTAAGTTTGAAGCAGTCCCAATGCCCAGTGCAAATGAGTAAGCATTAGACTTAGTTTCACTTCAGCTGTATCTCTACAATAGGAGAGATATGAAAATTACCTATTTACCATTATCTATATTTGGGTTTTTTTTTCTAAACTGAAACTGTTGTCCCATAATATCCCTAAACTACATACTGTTTCATAATGTAAGTTATGAAATAAAAGTGGTGCTACCAGAGTCTAGACTACTGATTGAATTGTGACTGCTTCATAAAGTTTCAGTCCAAACTTTTGGAAGAAGAGAGGACTTCTAATTCAACAATGGATTTCTGATTGTCTTTATGATGGAAAACTTATACAATGTTATCATAGTAGTGTAAATACAGTCACATTGCTATTTACAAGAACGGACATATGTCAGACCAGCACATGAGTTTCATCTCAAAAAATCTCTGTGTTCTCTTCTGTGGTTCAACCTACCTATCAGGTCAGAATGCTTTTGTGTTTACTTCTGCTGTCTTGAGTGAAAGGACTGTTACATGGTTGGATCAGGACTATAGCTGTCTTGAGCACCAAAATGTTGAAAGAGAGAATTCAAAATTGATCAACATAAAAGGTTGGTATAGAAGAAATTCAAGGGAATGGTAGAAGATTTTTCAGAAACTGAAAGATTTCTGTTCATTTTCAGGTTCATTTAACAGCCATTATCACTGCAAAAGAGCGTTTGTGTGGACCAACAGTAGCGCTTTGAAATGGAAATGATTTCTTCAGGAAAAAGAATGACTGAATGGTGAAAAACTCTGAGAAACCTTTTCAGAAATTTCATCCCAGTAGGTAAAAGAAATTGCAGACAGCTTGCTTTAGAAAGTGACTCAGTGAATTGACAGCTATATGTAATCCAGACTCACCACAACTAATTACCATGGTCAGAAACTGCTGGTGGTGTTGGTTACAGAGGTGATGGCTAATGCAAAGTAACTCATATCTCAAAGACCTATTAACTCCCTATCACTGCGGGGTTTTTTTTAGTGTTTGGTTGTTTTGTTTTTTTTTTTTTTTTTCCCTTTAAAAAACTAGTATAAATGGCTTCAAAGTGCTTTTTGTCCATGTTCATTGTTCTGAAGAAGTAGGTGAGCAAAATTCACCTGGTGGACTGCTTTTCAGCAGCTTCATCAAGCCTAAGCATCAAGAACATTAAAATCATACTGCTGTGATGGTGTTTTCTGAATTTCTTTCCAACATTCTCAAAATTCCAGGGATAATAAGGACAAATGGAAATGCACGTTTCTGGTCTAATTTCCAAAGGAAGATGAAATATTTCCAAGTATGCAAGAAGAACATGTGTCAACCAAGTAATTGCATAAGCATCTGTGTGGAAATGTAGACTCATTGTCCCACTCATAAAATAATTCAGTCCAAAATCTTTGATGGGAGTGTGAGGAATCCTCATCAGAAGAGAACCCACATCTTGTGAGTTGTTCCCTTTCCAATATTCAGTTTGAACTGGGAAAGCCACTTGTGCATATTTCTTGATCTGACATTTGTTGGAGAAGCTAATTTTTACTCAACATCTATAGAGTTTCCAGGATTCACTGTTAATAAAGATCAATGCAAAGTAGCAAGGTACATCAGACAGTACCAGGCTGGGTCCTAGAGATGACTGCAACAGGTTCGTCCTCAGATTCTCAACCCACTCTTGTCAGGAATAAATAGCAATCAAGTAAAGATTGTTGTATTCCTTCAAAGAGCCTAAAAAAGTGAATTTCTCTTCAATACATTGAATAAATCAATTAACCACTCTCAGTGTAGGAAAATGGGTTGCAATAAGGATCAGATTTGCTTATTGATTCTTCCATGGTTGGATGCATGGATAATGGATTTCTGTGGCAGTGTTGCTTTTACCCTCTTATATGACTGAAAGCACATGTACTCCACAGAGCTGACTGTCTGTGTGCTTCTCTCTCCTATTTCTTTTAAATGAACTGATCTTTATCTGTTGCCTTTACTGTGATTCAAATATTGGTTCCACAGGTAATTTAATTGGTGCCAGAACTTGCTGAGGGTTAGGTTAGAAATGATGGATTAGTTGCTGCTGTTTATACTAATTGTCTCCTGGATAATGGCTCAGGTTTCTTTGCTGTCATAGCAATAAATGTAAAGTTATGCAATGCAAGATCAGGATATTAAATACTGTAGATGAGCTGACTTGAGAACTGGTATCAGACCGAATTACCGAATTACACTTGCAAAGTGGGTATTGATATGAATTTTAGTTTGACAATAGATGTCTTAGTAAATTTCTTCACATTACTTTGCTGAAAGATTTCTTCCACCTAGACAGTCAGACTATATACATTCAATGTAACACATTCCTTGCACTCCTTTTCCTTAGAGCTGGGACAGAACTTGAACTGACTGATGAGTTTTTTGGGAATCCAGAGCACAAAATAAATAATTCCATCAAGAAGGAGTCTCTACAGCCACTTGGCTTGTCTGATAAAGTCCTTACTAACATATTATCCTTACTGAAGTCTTCCTTAAGTGACTACCTAAAGGGGACTTATAAGAAAGCTGGAGAGGGACTTTTTACAAGGGCATATAGTGATAGGACAAGGGGGAACAGCTTTAAATTGAAAGAAGGTAGGTTTAGATTAGATAATAGGAATAAATTGTTTACTGTGAGGGTGGTGAGACCCTAGAATAGGTTGCTCAGAGATGTGGATGCCTGGACCCTAGATGTCTTCAAGGCCAGGTTTGAGGGGGCTTTGAGCTATGAGGTCTAGTGGATGGTCCCTGTCTATGGCAGAGAGGTTGGAACTATGTGAACTTTAAGAACCAGTCCAACCCAAAACAGTGTATGATTCTATGACTGAGGAGATTCAGCTGTCTCTAACAGGCAAGTTCCGAGAAGCTGTTTGTTGAAGACCTTTCAGAAATCTGTGTCTGTTATAGATTGGAGAGTTTCTTCACCCTTTAGCATGGCAGAACAGATTTCAGCAGATTAAGCAACTAGTTTTGAGTAATTTTGGTCCTCTAGACAAAAAGAGAATCTTGTATCTTAGAACTAATCAGTATGAGGAATTAATTAAATAATCTGCTGTGATTTAACAGGCTAAATCAAAAAAGAGAGACAGAGAGAATGGGTAGTCAGGCAGGCAGTAAGACAGAAAGAGAAAAAAACCCAAGAAAATGAAAGAGAGAGAGAGAAGGAAAGAAAGAACACAACGAACTAAAAGCTAAATAGTAAACTAATGAAGGAAGAGACACTAGAGGTGCTGTCTCAGTAAAGGAACCTTAATGGTGGCTGGGGCCATCTGCAGGGCTTCCCACATGGAGGTGAAACTCTAAATGAACCTTTTTCACTTATGCTAGGCCAAGAATTGAGGCTCAATGGAAGATCAGTCACTGAAGAATAACCTAGGATATTTCAGGGTTTTGCTATTTTTTTTAGGTATAAAATATATTTTAAGAATAGAACACCTGACTATACGTGATAGTTTGATGAAATCAATAAAACAGCTTTCTGTGTATGAAGCAAAGTTCTGTAACACACTTTCAGTTTTACAGTTTATTAACTTTGGCATTCAAACCAGGTACTATGGGTTAGTAAATCAAAACAGCAGAATATATTTCTCTCTATATATATTATGAGATGGGAGAAACACAGGTGCTGGTTTGAATCACTGCAATCGGCTTTAGTCATTATGCACAGTCTGTAGAAATAGAAGATGATCTGCATATGAAATATTTATATCAAGAAGATGGTCTTTAGAGTGGTTGTGCTAAATGTATGTTATAATATTTTTCTTATGTATTTTGAAACTGAGTATAGGTCTTTATATTTCTTATGGGGAAAAGAAAAAGGAGGAAAAGGAGACAAAATCCTCCAAGACAAAATCCTCCAAGGCCTAGCTTAACTTTTCCTTTTAAAATAAAAAGAAACTATTCATTACTATTGTCTGCATACACAAATCTATTATAAAAAATGTGTTGGATTAAAAAAAAAAGTAAATATTATCCTTTAACCGTGTAATTTTGACTTTTTACATATACAGAGTAAATGCAAAATTATTGCAAATGTTATGCAGGAATGCCTCAGCAATCCCTTTACTGATATATGATCAAAATACAAAATTCTTTTTTCCCCATAGGTACTAATTTTGACATACATTTTTACCTCCCTCATTCTTAACCCCTGCTTTCCAAGACAAATAATTATACGGCTATATTTTTAATGGAAATATATTGTCGCATCTCTAGCCCTCCCTTCTTTTTCAAGGCGTGCATAGCTCAGGACCTCAATGAGAAACACTGCCTTTGGATTTTAGTAGACATTAAAACAAGTAGGTATTTAAATAATTATTGATTTGAATTTTGATATTATCCTTGAAATAAATAAGTAAAACTGCTCTGATTGATAGCTTCACTTCAAACAAGATCCTGCATCCATTTAAGGTAAGCCCCCTATGATTCACACTGATGGGCATCTGATGTGATACCCTGTCCATTCCTTTTGATGGAATCTAACTGTGGTGTTGATATATGAAGTATAAATTATTAATTCCTGTTGCAAATACATTCATTTGCTCATATGTCCTACAGACACAAAATATCACTAGGAATATTTGTTGCTTTGCATGGCTATCACTTGGCTACTGAGCTGTGTACCATTAGCCCCTCATGTGGCTAAAACTTCATTGCTCATTTCCTCATTGATACATTCACATAGAAGCATTGATGGCTTTGGTCTTAGCATTAGAGGTAAATTATACGAGTACCATTCCCTACCCCAACCTCAAGATATACATAAAGGAAACTTCAGAAATCTTTCACTGTAAAAGGTAAAAAATGAGTTTATGGCTCACACTATGTGGATTTTTAGTGGTTTTGGATCTTTTAAGTTAAATTACACTTAATTTGACTCAACAAAGACAATCATTAAAGACTCTGTACCAAAATATTCTTGTTTACATGGCTACAATATGATGAACACTCACTATTTCAAGACAAAAATATATTAAGAATACGGATATGTTCAAAAGACAAAACCAAAACTGTGGTATGAGTTAAAGTTGGTTATATAATAGGAAGTGTGTTTGCAGGACATTGAGCTTACATAAATCTGTTTTTTTTTGTTTTTTTGTTTGTTTGGTTGCTTTTATTAACTCAGTTTAAAAACTGTGGTAATCCTACAAAGGCTACATATTAATTTTTTATGGGCTGGCAAAATGGGCTTGGAGTTCTTCTGTGGTAGTAAAAACTATTATATTTCAAACCTTAATGATGCTTTGGAAGGAAAAGTCAGAGTCTACTCATTATCAGCAAGACATTTGTAAGCAAAAAGGTTATCTTACCTGTTTTACGTAGTTAGTTACAATGGAGATTTATTGGAGAAAATGATTGTCTCTCCTTTTTTATTTTACTGTGTTGCAAAATTCACCAAATATGCAAAAGTCAAAACAAAACTAGCATAAGTATCAGTACAGTTCACACTCCTTCCTAGTAAGCTTAATCAACCAATTCTTGGATACTCTCAATTTTGGCTTTGTAGTTGAGCGGGACTTTATTTCTAATTCCTTGTGATTTGAAAGGAGAAGCAGAAATGATAGCTGTGATGGGTTGGATAAA
>VXBX01002118.1:131890-150466 GCA_013400415.1 Scytalopus superciliaris | reverse complement strand
AAAAAAAAAAAAATTCATATTCAGTATGAATCAAATGTAAAGGTATCCGCTGATGGCTGAGATCCAGTGCCTGAAGAGTCTCCAGTTCACCACTGGCTAAACTCAGAAAGAGTCTTTGTATGACATTGGGCAGCAAAGGGAAACTTTGCAAGAACAAAGTAAACCTTTTGGCAAAGACATGAAATGAAATTTTGAACCTGTGACTTCATTCTTATAAGTGCATCTGATTGTATATGAAATTGATCTATGTTTATGAACTTCTTTGAGTAAGTGGATTTATTCTGTTGGTTTTTTGTGTTTTGATGTGCGGGTTTTTTTGGGTTTTGGGGTTTTTTGCTTGTTTCATTAAAATGTTGAATAGGAAGTTATTTAAAATTGATGCTTATCTCAGCTCTTTATTTTTGATACTGTCTCATAAATCCTTCCAAAGTAGCATGTTTCTACATATTGTGACATATCTAGTCTCACCACAACTGAAATATGAAATGTTCTGTATGAATATGTAAAACTGCAGCATACCCACAAATTAACATAATTATCTTTGATTGAATTTTGATTAAACACAGAGTTCTTAATAAACTTTATGCAATTATCTTGACAGAATACTAACCTATTGGTTAGGTCTAACTTTTAGACAACTGAACATAGGAATTTCTATCATATGGGTTAGCAATAATTACCTGGTAATCATCATAAATATTAATGTAATCAATACTGCTTATATCTAAACTCAAGCCTACTTATTTAGTTATATCTAAACTTAAGCCTACTGATGCTTACATCTAACCTTACATTCAATAGACATCTCTGCCTTAAATTTACTATCATCTAAATTTTTATTACATATAAACCCCAGAAAAAAAATTTAAGTGCACTGAAACTTCCTCAATAAAACGCCCTCCTCTGCTCTAAGATTTCTAGAGACAAATGCAATAGGTTAGACGTCATGATAATCAGCTACATTTTTCTACTAGTATATTAAGTCTTTACACATTAAGGTCACAGTTCTTAAATAAGATTTGCAAGTTACAAATGTCTAGTTGTGAATTCATGCGCTGAAAATGCACAGTCATAAAATTTACCAGTCCCACAGCTCAACATTTACAATGTGTGAATCTGAGGAGATTTATGAAGTTGTATGGCAGTCTTGAGCACATGATGTCAACTGCCAACCTCATGGTGTGTTGGACTTGTTTTTTTTAAAGACATAGCTGTTGTAACAATTTACTTCAAGAAGGTGTATAATTCAGTGAAGGATGCCAGTACAGAGGGACATAAGAGAGTTTTCAAATAATTTAAGAGGCAAATGTAGGCTCCGGTGTATCTTTTCCACAATCATGACACAGACATGACAAATTACTTTAAAATCGAGTTCTATTTGTCTCTAATACATAGTCTCAAGAAATCCTGTTCCTGGTAAGCGTGCCAACTAACTACCAGTACATCTAATGGTTCATCGCTTACTAGTTGACTAAGGACTAAGGGTGGACTTTGCTTTTTTCACCATAACACTTCCTCAGGAAGTCAGTCCATCAGAGACACCATCATAGTGATTGATAGAAGTGTACTTTCAATCTTGCCTTCTTTCCAGTACTAAATCCCTATTGTCAAACACTTAATTCATCCTTTTTAATTCTGACTACCTGACATCACAGTAATATTCCATGTAATACCTCAAGAGGAGAGTTTCCAACACCCATCAAGACAGAGTTCTTCAGAAAATCATGAACTATAGACATTGCTCCTGGTAAGGTTGAAAAAACAGTATGTGACAATAAAGCAAATTCTATTTTTTTTTGTTTGGTTGGTTGGGGGTTTTTTTTGTTTTTTTTTTTTTCTTTTTTTCAAAAGAGCTGGCTGTACAATTGTAGAACTAGCTTAAAAGCTTGGGGCTTCACCATGGTCTCTGATTTTGTGTCTGCATTGTTCTATTTTTGTTTTAGAAGCGTCTTCTAGGTATTTTAACATTAAAACACAGAAAGTTAAAACATTTACTTTGATATCCACTCTGTAAAGCCTTTACATTTCTTAACATATGCTCATAGCTGTAATGGAAAGCAAGAGGCATATTTTAAACAACATTTAAGATATTTTTTTTTCAGTTTCATATATTTCTGCCAGCAATATACAATTTTTTTTGCACAAAAGTACATTTTGTTTGAACTGATAAAGTGCACTTTATAGTCTTTTCCTAAGACTCTATTCAGAGATGTAACCTGATAACAGAGATGTGTTTTTACTGACGCTAGGCAATAAAATTCTCAATATTTGATAGATTCTTATATTATAGCCACAATAGTGAAAATAATTTTGAAGTTATAATACATTAAATGTCTATCAAAGTATTTTCCTTAGACCTAAATATTTATGTCTTTTCTTCAAATATACTCCTTGTCAGTCTTTCAAGAATACGTAATCACTACTACAACTACAAGGCTCGTCATTACTAGTCAAAGTACTTGTCAATTGTGGTTTTTCATACTGGTTGTTCTAAAAGTAGTTAAGTAAACCACTTCCTTTTTCAGTTTTTCTTCCTTGCTAATAACATTGAGCAAGATACTTTCATGTTGGTCTCACACATATACTTTCTGCAGTTTCAATTGATAGGAATTTTTTAAGTCTATAGCTTTATTCTCTCATTTGAACCTCAGAACTGTGCAAATTGATGAGCAGAACTTTTTTATTTTATCACAATGGAAAAACTTTTATGTTTATTTTTGCCTTCCCTTGTCCCACTCACTTAACCTTTTTATTAGCACTGGTTTATATAGTAAAATCTTGCAATATGGACAGAATTTTCAATAAGCAGTTATGTATAGAATGAAGAATTGAAATGGATCATGAAAAATATCTGTAAATATATTCATAACAAGTGCAGAGATTTCAAGAGTTCTAAGGATTTTGGTATGGGAGATTTGACAAGCAAGACCTGATATGGCAAACAGGGCAGAAGGCAGTTCTAAGGGCACCCAGAATACAGTGTGTTCCTGACATATGGCTCGTCAAGACTCTCTAAAGTCATTAATTTAGCTTTCCACAGTGTCACTGTTCAAAAATTGTATTGACTATATAAATCATGACTGTCATCTTTGTAAACTCTTAAATCTCTGTTCCTGTTGAAGAACTGATTGTCAGAGGTGGGATTCAGAAAAATCAGTTTCTTCACAGACTTCCTGCTTTTCTTTTTAACATCTATAAAGTATATGGTTACATGTTCATGGGGAAAAAAACAAAAAAGTCTAAATAGATTGGACAGAGTCCAAAGTCATATTTTGAATAATATATTTTTAATAAATATTTTGACATAAAGAAGCCTTTTTAATGAAGTAATGTTATGCCTTCAAAAATTCTTCTGTTATTCTGGATTTCAAATGCATTTTCTCATTTTTCATGCTATCTTCCAAATAAGTGCACTCTCCAGTACGACTAAATCTTTTCATCAACTCCACTCGGAACTGTTCCCAAATATCCTGTTTCTGCATCTTTCTCTGAATTAGGTTCCACTAGTCAGTTGCAGAAATAATATAGAAAAACAACTCAACCCAAAACAAAACAAAACAAAACAAAACACCAAAACAGAACAAATCCTCAATTTCTTTGTAGCTTGCTTCTCCTGTCCCTCTCATACCATATTTTCCCCCTCTGTTATTTTACAGGGACAGTCTGTTGATCTGCTTTTATTTCACAAACAGTACACCTGCCTCTGTAGTCCCATTGCATTCTCTGAATTCCTTTGTACCATCTGCTTCAGTATTATTCTCCACTGCTTTTGAAACTGATGTTCCTTTCTGGCATCCCTGTCTCTTTGACCATCCCTTCCTCAAATCTTTAACTCTTCTTAGTTCCCCAAACTTTCCTTTTAAGTTTTGTTAGGCATGTTTTTCCAACCCATCACCTCTTGAACTAGCCAAGATCCACACTTTGCTGTTCACTTTTCAATCTTTTCCCTATCTCTTTCTAGCTAACATTTGGCACAAAGAAAAACTCCTCAATACGTACAGTTTAAAACAAATCAGGATTGATGTGATTTATTGATTCATTATTGATATAACTAACCAACAGTCACAGTCCTGTGAGCTACGCACAACAGGATCGGTACCAGTGATAAAACAGACCACAATAAGAAGACATTCACAAGGTGTCTTAAAATGTTTAAACTCTGTAGATGTTTATTAGCACCCTTTCATGACTAATACGAGAAAGGTCTGGCCATGTACACAATGGATCCACTTGCTCGCAGGGTTATGTGCTTGCCCCCCACCCTCTGTCCCCTGTGTGGTTCAGCTGTGCACCTCCTTGTCTGCAGACCCTTCTGTAACAGGTGTGAATGCTGCAGCTCTACCTGATTACTCTCTTCACCAGTGATAGCACAAAGTCTTTTTCAGACATGGGGTATCTTTGCTTCCTACTCATTCTTTATGCTGAGTCCTTCTTTTTTTAAATCAGCCCATGAAGTTAGCCTTACTGATCACCTATCCCAAATCTCTGCCCACTTTGTTATAATGTTGCTGTGATTTAAGAGAAAATCCCTATAAACATTCACCAAGTGAGTCACCATCATTTTTTATATCTCCTCTTCATAGACAGCTTTCCTGTGACAGCTGAGAAAAAGGTAACATAGCTTTTGATATGCTGAGATCACTCCTGCTGATAACGCATCTTACTATCACCTTTCACTCCTCCTACTGATATCCTGTGTCCTACCTTTTATGTTATATTTGTAAGCTTTACATGCATGAGGGGGAAAAATAGTTTTTTTTGTGTTCATACGGTGTCAAAACAGTATTATTTTTCTCCATGTTTTGAGGTTCCAGCCATACAGTAATAGAAATTGCAGTATTTCATAAAAAACACCATCCATTGAATGAGTGTGTGTTCAGGGAGTGCTCCACTATATAAAGGAATTGCATGCTCCGATAAAGTATCCTTCAGAAAAAAATACGACCATTCCAAAAGTCATACAAACAAAGGATCCAAACATGAATACAATACTAAATGATTATCACAGAACTGGTGTTCTTACTCACAGAAATATGAATCTCTGGTACAAATAACATAAACCTCTCAGTATTTTCAGTCAGCATTATGGGGAATAGTAACTGGTGTTAGATGACCTTAAAAAAATCTAAATATATTATGCATGTCTCTGATACAGCAGATGAGCATTAAATGCTCAAGTTTTCCGTGATGTTTTGCATATCCTAAATCTAGTTTTTCTTTTGCTATTTTTATTTTGAGAAATGAATTTTTTTTTTTTATGAGGGAACACTCTTGGTGCCTTTGGACCGTATGATAAAAACATGCCAAAGAGAAGGACAGCCTCTGTGCTCATATAGTCCCCATTCAGTTTGAAGAAGGGTCTTTGCATGGTGATGTATGTGCAATTCTAAAACTTATGAAATGTACAGTCTTATTATCAGCACACTTTGCTTACTTCCATCCCACGGGTCTCGCACTTGCTTCAGTAGCTATAATCCTTTCTTATTTCTCTAGACACATGGCAGGCACCACTTGAAGCTTTTAGGGATAGATCCAGCTGTGTTGTACAGCACTATTTTTTTTCATGAAATTGGAGTCAGAGACGTGAGAAGAGCTATAATCACTGTAGTCCATTCAAATAGCTCTTTGCTCTTCCTTGTAAGTACTATTAAAGTTCTAGAATGAACCTCCATAGGTTTTTGTAAAACAAGAACTGTTCACAGATTTTCCACTGCATTATTAATCAACGATAAGAGTTCATGTTTACAGTACCTTCTACAAAATTTTTAGAAAGTCTTCATTTTGCTGAAATTTCATGTCTTTTTTCTTTTAAGAAATATACAAAGTCTAATTATGTGAAGACACTAAGATCCTGGCTGCAGGCTGTTTACTGATACCTACAGTATTTGGGGGAGTAGTGGCAGGGACAATTCTGCACATACTGCATAGTGTGACAACTCAAAGCACACACTGAAGTGCAGGTCAAGGACTCCTTGGTATGTATCATCATAAACTAGCCTTGGAAGTGAGCCTGTATCATGGAAAAACAACACAGAAGCTCTTCTTGTTGCAGTAATCATTAAACACAGGTATGCAATGAGGAAGACCTACTTTCCCTTAGAAGAAATCTCTCATTTAGAAATGAAGTGAAAAACGATCAAAGCTGCAGTAGTTGTTTTGTTGGAGGGAAAGGAAGGCTAGGAATGCAGGTGTGTTTGTTTCACAGCAAACAGGATTCACTCCATAAGACTGCTACTACTGATGCATTGACCTGTGAGCAGCTGGAATCACACTGATTTTGCAAGCAACCCTAAGACTAAAAAACCCTTTACATGTTGTCTGTCATCCATGCATATTTATTATTCCTGCACACAAAACAGAATTCCAAAATCCTCCATAAACCTTTCAAGCTTATGAGAACTGTATGTACTTCACAGCACTATCATATGGATTAGATCATGACATTCAAATTCAGTTTCTAGATTTCGGCCCCTACTGTAAAGAAGCTAAACAGCTTCTGTCAGCAGCAATCACCTTACCGTCATATATTTCCAACATTACTTTTAGATATGTGGACCTTTGGTCCTTGAGGCTATAAAATTTATATTCACAGTTTGGGAGCATTGCTTTCTAATTATAATGTCCTATATAACTTGCCCATGTGAAAAAACATTAGTACATTTCCTAATACATTAGACGAGACTGGGTTTCTTGTGTCCAGACATAAAAGGCACAGATTTTTACCATCATTAACTAAGAGTTAAACAACCTTGAGATTTTTACAAACTCTGTGCAATGCAGACTGACAATGTAATTAAAACGTTGTGATGTGTGATTTGTACAGACTGCACTGAGAGCTGTAACGAGATTAATTACATGACTTGCACACACTGCCTGCAATGAGTTATACTACTCTAAATAATTGCAAGAATTAAGTTCAAACACAGACTATATACAAAATATATTGGCTATGACCAGATTAGGTACTAGAATGAATAGATTTACACCAAATATACCCACAAAGTGAAAGTCCCTTGCATTATAAAGTACAAGAGAAGTGAACTTACTGTGCACAGCACAATGCAATCACAGCTAATTCTCAATGGAGTGATCTGGTACACTCTACTGTATTTTAATGTGATGTAAACTTGTATAACCTTATCTGTTTAAACAATGAATGTGTTATACTGCTAAAACATGATTCTCTAGAGAATAGTGTAAACAAACAAATCCGCCATTTTCTTCTGATCCCTCAGTGTTGGGGCCTCAGAAAAGACCAAGGCTTAGTCACTGTGTGGTATGGCTAAGATCAATCTCCTCTGGACAGGGTTAACCTTTACCAGAGTGAATGCTAACTTTTCCTTCCTTTTCCTTTTTTTCCTTTTCCTTTTCCTTTCCTTCTGGAATCCAGGTATGATCTCTAGCTGAAATGGTCTTTAGGTTTCACACCAAGGAACAAGAATGGGCTAAAACTCCAACAGTTTTGCTTTTTTCTCAGGAGTGCATGTTTAGTATACAGTTTAATCCCTCTGCTAATTCTACATAAGGAAGTTTTTCAAAAGCAAATACACATCCAAAAAAAGCTCTTCCAGCTACCTGAAGAAAAAGCAATGATTGAAAATGACACTCAGATGGGAAAAAGGCTGCACAAATGAAAGAGGAAAAGCAAATAAAATCTTTGTGAAAACGAAAGCTGAATTTAAGGTTATAAAAAAATGAAGGGACATGACCTGCTTTAGTCATGATCCCAGAAAATCACAGCAGTTTCATGAAAAAACCAGGGAACTTGTCTACAAAGTCTTCTGTAAAGCTGAAATCAAACCAGGCTTCCTCATACATCTATAGTAAATGTTTATGCAAGGTCAGGACTCAAATGTTCCAATGCCCACCTACATGTTCTCCTTAACCATAGCAGTCTTTTCAAACATAGTGTGTAGAGGTTTTCTAGCCTCACATAATTTAAAAATCATTATTATTTGTTTTAAAATACAATTTTATTTAAGCAATTTACATGTGAGGAAATTTCATATGCACACACAAAATGGAAAATAGAAATAGAGTAAATTTAACACGGTAAAATAAATACTCAGTTTTATTTCCTGCTATCATTAAGTGCCTGATGAAAGATGGGAGAAGAGTGGTAGGCTGGGAGAGAAGGAAATATAGTGCTAATGCTGGAGATGTTCATTTTGCTATCTGCAAAAAGAAATAGAGAAATTTGGGCCTTAGTAGCAACAACAACAACAACAACAAAAAGAAAAGAGATTGAAGCGGGGGTGGGGGGGAAGAGTGGAAAATAGAATAGGCTTCCAGATATGGAAGCTGTGTGAAACTCATTTAGCCTGTCTCTGTCACCAACCCCACACCATGGTGTAATAAAAAGCCTAAAATACAGGTATAAATCACAGAAAGGAAAACTGTCAACTGTGATATTGTTAAGATAAGCATAAGCCAAGGCAAAACTGAATTATGCCTAGACACTTAGACTAGAGATTTTCCATGTGTCAAAGAACAGCCTACATTAGGAAAAGGATGCTTTCAAAATGAGGAAAGAAAAAAAGTCAAATTAGATCAGAAATCAGAGGATTTCTGAGCAGCATAAAAACTGAGGGTACATGCCGAGTAGTTTCTTTGGTTTACAATTTTATATCACTGTAATACCTGAGCAGTCTAAAATTTACATGCATACTTATCACATGGAACTATTGCATTTCTCCCTAAAGGCAGAAAATTTGAGCTTTGTCTACTTCTTCAGTAACTATAAGTTTCTAGTGTTTTGTTTATTTATGTATTACCCTTTACTTGTCTTCTGTTTCTTTCTTCTTTTTCTGGTATACCTATTCCACTAGCCATGCAATTAGTTTATCACAATTAGTTTTCTCACTCCTATCTACTGGTCATCTGTTTATTGTTGTTGTAAGAAACATATATAAATACAACTATATTATATAAACAGAACTATAAAGAAGCAATATTATGGGCATCACTTCTCCATAGTTAAAGTTCATGTGATCCACTCTGACTGTACTTCAGACAAAATTGATGAGTGGGCAGACTAAAGACTAACATTATATTCAAAGTAAGCTTTACTACATTATCAATATTCAAAACTAGGAAAGCCTGCAGGCCCCAATGACTCCAGCTGATTACCAAAAAAAAATTAACTTTTAGTGACAGGGTCTTATGTCTATGTCATATAGGCTCTGTTTCTAATAGCATCACAAATTTCTGAACTGATTTGTGTGTCTCAATTTCTTATCTAGTAAGTGAAGATATAACATTCATTCTACTTCACAAAGGTTTTAAAAGGCTAAATTCAAGAAAATGTGACATTCTTGGGTAGTATAGCAACAAAGAAACACAGTAAGAAATTTTCTAGTAGGAATTCCACCTCCTGTAAGATGAATAATTGAAACAACTAGTAACATCAATAAGAAACATGAAAGAAAAATCTATTAATATCATAATTCTATATGGCCAACAATGCTGTTTAGTGGAAATTCAAATTCTAGTCAGTTAATTTCTCTCTTTTTTTGAATCAAACAGATCAAGCAAACAGGGTCAGAACATAATAACCTATACAAGAATTGAAGTGGAAGCAACACTCAGGACTTACTAGGATTGAATCCAAAACCTAGAGTTAAGTGAATGTGAACTGAATCCAGAAATCAAGAGAATGATGGCAAAAGAGAATTCAGAATTCAGACCAGGGTCTAGATGGTACAGATTTTGCCTTTTTTTTTTTTTTTTTTGTGGCAGGTATCAGCCCTTAGACAAACTCTGAGAGCAGGTTCCCCGTGTGCACATTGTCCTCAACTACCCTAGATACAGTAGGCAGCAGGGATATAAAAATCTGTGAAAGATGAGAGAAGCAAAATTCTGAGACAAAAGAACTACACCATAATAAAAGATTTGTCTTAGAGGGTATATATTATCTGTACCAAAATCGTGATTTTTTCACCAGTCAAGAGAGAACCAGGAGACATAGTGAGGGATTAACAGATGACATTTCTTGTCATGTGATGTGCACAAGTGATCCTTTCTACAGCAGCTGGATTTACATGTCTTAGTATTTGTAGGTGTGGGAGTATGACTGGATAAAATCAAATTTCCTAGAGATTTTGCATAATAAAATCACCTTCCTCTTCCATAACAGTTCACGCTGACTTTTCTTAAATTAATTTCCTGCATACAAATCCACATTTCTGTAGAAAAGATTTAAATTTAAATGCACAAATATTATTTTTGTGGTTCTAAGAATGATGTCCAATTTCTAGGGAGCAGAAATGCACAATGTGTTTTATGCACTGTTAACAGTTGAGTGTTGAGCCAGTGTCCACTTAATAATGACTTGTTTCTAAAGAAGTGAAAGGTTAGAAATCTTGTGGAAAAATAATTTGGCAAAATATTTTGACATGTGGTTTTCAATGTAGACATAACATCAAACATGTATGGATAATCTGAATGTTGCAAATGAAAAGAAACCACAGGTTGTTGTGAGTTACTGAAAAATATTCATAGCAATTTATTACAGTCACAGGTATTTCTTAAGATCTTCCTCATCTCTCTGCTTTACTCATGATGTTCTATTTTCTTACACAGAACAATTATCCCGACAAAAGGGTTCAAACTAAATAAATGGAATAAAACCAAGATGTCAAGTGCTGAGGAATCACTATTGCCAAAAGTTTGTATTGACGATGTAGATGTAAGCCTTAAAAAATGAGAAAAATAAACAAACATAACTAAAATGAAGTGCTTTCCCATGTGTATTCCAAATATATGCCTGAATATGACTACTAGCAGCGGAGGCCAGCAAAGTTGGCTGGAAGACTATTGTATGAGGTTGCTTCATGAAGGGAAGCAGCAGCAGTGCCCCAGACTTGGGCTCAGGCTATACACTCCCCATCCTACAGAAAACCAAACCCAGCCCATCCCAGCTGACCTCACAGATTTTCAGTGTCTTTTCATTTACTTGAAAATTAATATAAGTGGATAGACTATTTACCTAATCATCATCATCATGAGAAAGAGATTGTCTTCAGTTACAAACATATCCACAGATTTCAGTCCACCTCCTTGGTGATCAAGGGGAAAGATATCCGAAACTTGCTATGGTGGAGCAGGACTGCATTTTTTTCATTGCAAAACTATTAAATCAGGCTGCAAGAATTATTCATAAGCATCAAAATAGAAGAGGTATAAACCAATAAAAAAGAAACTTTATGTGCACTAATTAGCACTAGTAATTTGTCTATATAATGTAGCAGAAGTAAATGTAAAATAGAAAATAATGAAGTCTTAGGTTAAATTATGCAGGAGAAAGCAGACTAACATGGTCAGTGCCAAAAACAAAACACAAAAAAATCCTCAAAAAAACAAAACAGAAAACCCAAAAAAACCCTATATAAAATATACCTAAACTAATGTAGAATTTTTGCTTCTTTTTGAAAAGTTCTAGAAAAAGCTGGCTGTAAATGAACAAATCACCTGAATGTTTGACAACACCAAATCCATTCTGTGCCAAGTGTACACATTACCTAATGTCTGCAGAGGGGACAGAAAAAAAATATATTGATGTAAGAAGCATGAAAGGGACAAATAGGCTAAGTCTATGGCAAGTATTTCTACACTACTAAATCTGAAATAACTTCATCCTAATATATGTGTGACTGGGAGCATGTCCTGATTCTAATACAGTAAAACAGTTATTTTGGAAACATAAGATCACTTTATAGCACCCAAAAAACTGAGCAGTCGATGCATAGAAGTTTTCATTGGATACATCCTCTGAATGGCACCCTGTTCAAATAAGAATCTTTCAATAAGAAAGAAAATAATTTATTAATAAAATTGATCTGTAAGGAAGTTAGATCAATAGGTTTGAACAGCAGATCAAAATAGGTTGCTGCCTCTTGACTCACAATTATTTTTATTCCTTTCACCTATCTTTAACCCTTTTTAAGTCTAGAAGCACAAGAATCCTAAAAACATCAGCCTTAAATTTGAACACTGAAAAAATTTTCAACACAGTTATGTTCAATAGATAGTTTCCAAGATAAAAATAAATGAAGATACTCTATCCTTTACCGTGCAGATATACACAAGCACACAAACTCTATAGAAAGGGGATACCTAAATGTACCTTCCACTTCCAAAATAACAAAGATATTACCTACTGTTTGAAAGAACAAATACTTTTTTATCTGCAGTGTAGGAGATTGTCCATGACCTTTTATATTACAGCACTAAATTACCCTTATTGAAGACCAGCAATGGCAGGTTCTGTCAACCAAGATTTGCAGTGGAATTTGAAAGCTGTGACAACAAAAGAAGAAATGTAGGTTTAACCTCAATGACTCCTTCAGAATCTTCATCAGTATTGAATATTTACATGGTAGATTCCTTTATGAGTATTTAGACGGTACTGCTCCATTACATGTACACCTATAAAAAACCCCACGGTTCTAACCATTCACAAACAACATATATTTTAAGGTGTATAGGAAGATAATCGATTTATCTGAAAAAAAGGTTATTTTCCTCAGCCCACTTTTAGTGTTGGGTAGCAGGTATTCCCACCTGCCACAATACTTGTAAAACAGATGGTTAAAAGCCACAGTCATTAATTATTGCATTAGAGGCATCCAGGTGCTAAAATTTTGGATAATCTGCTGAATTCTTTTCCAAAGATCATTTATACACTGAAAGTAAAAGCTTATTTCTATGTTAGATTTTTTTAACACAGTATAGTAGATTAATGATATATCATGCTGTATTACATTGCCTTCCATGCAATCTTAACAGTGTGCCAAGACAGCAAATAGCTTCTGTAGTGTACCATGAGGAAATTTAAACACAGCACTAAAACTAATGCACAGTTTTAGTGTCGACTCCCTTCCCTCCTACTCCATCCAGCAGAGAGACACTTTCTAATCTGGGGAACTGTGCAGAAGGAAAAAACAGCAATTCTTAGCCTTCTGCCCATATTCTGTTGTATCTGCAGCTTGTCTGGTGTCTCTCATTTGAAGAGATGATGATTCATTGATAGTTGTTTATTCTCAGCAATGACTGCTGTGATTTTCTGGTGCAATGGGCTTAGAGATTGGTCTGGTTTGAAAAGCAAACGATCTCAGAAGCCCTGAATTCAGTAAATTTCTCCCTTTGTTTCAGCATGCATAAGTTTGCACTATGCTCTCTCTGAATTTGTGCCTTCAATAAATCTGAAACTTAAATTTTGACACAGAAAAAACTGTCTCTGCTACTGATACACAGTAGAGTCCACCTACTATCTGGTGTAAAAATCAGTTCCCTAAGTCCTTGATATTTCACGTTTTGGATATTCTGCATGGTTCTGGGTCAAACTACAAGTCTATCAGGGCTGAACTATCACGCTGACCTCAATTTTAAATACATTATGAGTTATGGCTGCTATTAAAACGATTTCAGAGTATCTTTACAAAAATAAGATGATCAGCTAAAGGTAGAGTTATAGGCCAGCTTCTCTAAGAGAATCTAATAAAATTGCATTTTTCCTTCTCTGCAACATCCTTTTCCTCATGTGTGATAAAGGAATGGCAGCTGTCCATATATACCATGAGATTTTTGTTCTCAGAAACCACACTCCTCTCTACACAAGTAAAGGAATCATTTCAGTTGTGAGCTTAATGAAATAATAATCACTGGGACAACAGGTATAATTGCTGCCAGCTATTACTGTGCTACCCCATTGGAGTGCATGATTGTATTTTGATTGTTCTTTTTCCTGCTTGGCAGATGGCAAATCGTGTTAATTATCCATTCACACTTTGAAACCTCTTTAACCTCAACCAGTTCCCTTCTTGAAGACCATCAAGCAAAAAAGATGCTCATCCAACTAAGTGTGATTATAAACTGTGTCTTTCTAATCATGCAGCAGTTTATCACTCAAAGCAATATTTATCCTATTACTATACTAAGAAGAATAGCTGCCTATATTAATATAGATAATCCTCTGAGAACCTGTGTCCTACTGCACATCATGTTGCCAATAAAAGTAAAATCAATCTTGCAAGTCTACACTGCTTTCCTCTATCCAACATATTGCAAAATGTTTCTGCTCTAAAAAAAAACAAAAAAAAACCAAAAACAAACAAAGAAACAAAAAAACCCCGATTTCCTCTTTTCTTTTTTTTTTGCCTCCCCTGCCAACAGTAATAACTATAAATTTATTCCCCTGGTCCTTATTATGTGAGGAACACAGGAATTCACCACTGGGAGTTACCATTTCTTCCTCAGATGCTGCAATACCTTAGTAGTTCCTAAAGGAGAAATGCCATATTTCACTACTCAAAGATTGATGAGTTCAGTGTTTTTGTCAAAATGTTTCATAATGCAGAGCATCTTTTCATAAATCACCACCCAAACTCTCTGTCTATTCTTCTCCCACTCTTTATTTGAGGTGTAATACCAGGTAAAGGTCATAGAATCATAGAATCACAGAATGGGTAGGGTTAGAAGGGTCCCACACCCCTGCCATAGGCACGAACACCTTCCACTAGACTAGATTGCACAAAGCCCCATCTGGCCTGGTCTTCAACACTTACAGAGGCAGAGCATCCACAGCTTCTCTGGGCAACCTGTTCCAGTGTCTCACCATAATCAATTAGATCTCGATTTAATTTACACGTAACCATTACTTTAATGTCCTGTGAGACTTACAAGCCTGCTATGACAGACATGTAAATTCAGTCTAGAAAAAAAAATTAGGTGAATGGCACTGATCAAAAAGTATACATTTTCAGAAGTATGGGGACTTTTCTGCCAGGAAAGATAGACAGCATAACTTGCATGCAAAATATCAACAACATTAAAAAAAAAAAATCCAACAACTACAGGCAACAGCCCCAGCTTGGAATTGAGAGATCAATTGTTCAAAGCACTACAGGTGACTCCCTTTGACACAAATATAATTTGAACTTTAAGACTACTATTGATTAAAAAATATCCAGTGAAACTTTTTTCATAGGTGTTTTTCAGAGATGCAGCATTGGTTTCCCAATTAAGAGTTCTTCAGATTCAGATGCCTGTCTGGTCACTTTCAGTATAGGATGAAAAAGAATTCTGAAATCTCATGGATGTTGTGAAACAGCATCATTATTAGAGATTATTAGAGATACTTTTTAAAACAGTATCTCTTTTACCTTCACTATATCCAGGAAAGCTTACAGCAATGTTATACAGAAATTCTGAACACATAACATATAATAATTATATATGAATTATAGAAATTTTCTACAAGTGTAAAAATGCTTTAATATTAAATTATTTTTCAAATTAAAAAAGCAAAGAAGAAAATTTCATGTCTCAAAAAAAAAAGTAATAATAATTTTTAACAAGACCAAAGATCAATCATTACATATGAGAAATGGAAGAGTAGCTTTAACAGTACTTATATGTTTGATTAGAACATTACTATTCAAAGATTATTTTTTTCCGGGTTATCTGACCAGACATGTTAAACCTCCTGCCAATATATTTTTCTAGTCTTGCTTTTGAGGGCATGGGGTTTTCGCTATACTGAGCCTAGCTTATTGTAAAAAATCAAATAGAGCAAGAAATCCTTTGCCTGATCCTTGAAAATATTCACAGTTTCAGGAATGTTTACATTGCACATGGAAAAATATGAAAGATGTTTCAAAGAAAGATTGATGTGAAAACATGTAACATACTTTATTAACAGAACTTGCTCCAGATGAGAGAAGCAAGCTTATGTCCATGCCTGTCCAGTTCATATCAAGGTCATATCACTAGATGCCAACATCAACCTGAGTTCTGTTGCATGACATGATTAGTGTCTGGGTGACTATAGGTGGAGAAACTTTAGACCTTTCTATTTTTTCAATTGCAGAGAACAGAGACCTTTTCCAAGTTCATCCCACCACTTTCCAGTTCCTCATGTTGCATTCCCTCAGCTGTTATCAAAAGATACCTGGATGAAGTGGAAAATTTTAATAGAGTAGGTCATGTTTTTATGTCAAATTCTCTTTGGAAAACGTTCTCCACAGAAGAGAACATTTTAGAAAACCTTCTTCTTAGTCATGCTGTGACTATTCCCATGGTGAATTAAACATAGTGCAACATCAGCTACATTATCTTCTCCCTCTAATGATAAAAATTAAAATTAAATAAACCCCAAATACACCAGCATCCTAGTTTCAGCTGGGGTAGGGTTAGGGTTAATTTTCTTTATAGTAGCTGGTACAGTGCAGTTCTTTGAATTTAGTGTGATCACAATGTCGATAATATACTGATATTTTGGTGGTTGCTAAGTAATGGTTGTGCTAAGTCAAGGACTTTTCATTGTCTCATGGTCTGCTAGTGAGCAGATGCACAAAAAGCATGGGCAGAACACAGCCAGGACAGCTGACCTGAACTTGGCCAAAGAGATGTTCCACACCATAAAACATCACGCTCAGTCCATAAACATGAGGCAATTGGCCAGAAGGGCACACTGGCTTCCTGATGATGGTCTGAGTATCAGTCAGGGGTTGGAAATTTTATTGTGCATCACTTTTTTTTTTTTTTTTAAATTGGATTTGCTGCTGCTGCTGATGATTTTACCCTGTTTCAGTTTTTTTATTTTTTTGTCTAATTCTTCTCTCCATCACACCAGGGTGGGGAGAAGGGAGAGTGAGTGAGTGGATGCATGGTACCTAGTTGCCAGCTGGAGTTAAACCACAACAAAAGAGGGAAAGAATGGTGTAAATTAAAATTTCTGTGTATATGAATTAGATGTCTTTAAATAATGTATTCTTTTTCATTCCAGTTACTTGGCTGTTAATTAGATGGTTTTAAGTATTCCATCTAATCTGCAGAAGATATTTCCAAGTTCATCTATTGATCTGCTACTAAATTATATTCAAGTCTTTCTTTGCACAAATCAGAGAACAAGACTCATGAATCCTCTAAAATAATATGAACCTTTAAAAACTGTATTACTTTGCAGTCATGAGGTTCACATTCTGTGAATTTAACATTTGATGTATTTTAGGATTCAAGAACACTATTGCCAGCCTGATTTCTTCCATTACATTTAATTCATCCTCCTGTTTACTGAGTAAATTAACCACTGGCCTCAGCAAATATTCTTCAAAGTACCATAAGTACCCATATATGTACTCTTAATGGCACAGCAATAAGAAAAAGTATTATGTATAAACTCCTGAGAGACATATCCCCTTTTACTACCTAGGTACAGCTCAGATATCTCCTCACACAAACCCCAGTCAATTATCAGTTTCTAAAATTAGTATACTTCTAAGTTAGTATGTTTCTTCTTGGATTTCCCATGCTGACTTACATTTACAGTTAGGAGTGAAACATAGTGAAATCAAATATGCCATAGAAAACAGGACTATAAGTAAATCTCAAAGTGCTACAGTAAACCCTGAACAATGGCAAAGGAGAAGTAGTAACTAAGCTTTCTTGGCTAAAAAGAAAAAAAAAAACCCAAACAAACAACAACAACAAAAAAAAACCCAAACCAAAAAAACAAAAACCAAACTGAAAACAAAACAACCAACCAAAAATAACAAAATCAGGAACAACAACAGTAAAAAACCCAAAAGCAAGAAACTTTTTATCTGACAGACTTTCTCTACCACCAACATTTTGGGTAGATTTCTGTATAGTGCTGTTCATTTTTGTTTGACACTGATGTATAAAGTCTATGATGTTCTCCACATGACTCCTCTTGGTGTTTCTTCAAAACTGTTCTCCCAGGCCAATACACTCCTGAACAAAGAAATTGTCTTTCTACCACCTCTTTTAGTGATGCATCAATAAGAGATGGGGAGAGAAAAAAACAAGTAAGAGACTTAAGACAAAACAGAAAAATAAAGTATCATGACCCAAACATCAGTCTTCGTCATTTTCCAATTGAAACAAGGAAAGTTACAATAGATATGAATGCAGATACTTGCCATTTTTAAATGTATTTTAGGTCATCAAAAGCTCCTAATAAGCAGTCAAATAGATATGTTCTAGCTGGTTAATTAATGTAAGTGAAAATTAGTCACAATAATTAATTTCCAATATAAAAAATTTATTTCTACATTTTTTTTCTCCAGAGTATGCTTTCATATTTTATTACTCAATCAGATTATCCTCTAAACACACACAGGATCAACAGTTAGTCTGCTTTTCCAGATAATCTCAGTTGCCAATAAACAAGTCTGCATGTAATTCAGTTCATGTTTTCCCCATCTGATCTCAGCTACTGCTTCTGTGTCATATGACTCACCCTTTATAATTTGTGCATTTTTTAAGAACAACACAAACAATGTATTGAAATTTTATGTTCTTCTTCATTTTCTTCTTCTCTATCACTTCTCCTCAGCATAAAATATCAAACAGCATCCATTAAAGAGTATAAAAGATAGTTTAGGCCCTACAGCACAGAAGAGACTTCTAGACTCTACTACCTGAACAAAAATTTTAATGACCTGTAAAAGAAAATGAAATAGGAAATAAAATTCAAGCATGCCAACTGGAGTACTTTCTCAATGAAGTTCACACATGCTGATGCAGGCCAAGATTTAAAAAAAAAAAAAAAAA
>VXBX01002118.1:110148-128309 GCA_013400415.1 Scytalopus superciliaris | reverse complement strand
AAACAAAAAAACCCCTCTTTTTTAAATTGAAAACTATTGGCTTATCATTCTCTATTCCATTGTCGGAGAGATAAAGACAGAGGGAAACAATTTAAGTTAATGCAAAGTTGGTAGCTAGTACCAACACTCAGCTAATGCTTCAAAAAGATTGCTAAGTACTATTTTTTCCTCCAGACTGCTCAGCATCCTATTATGTTCTCATCACTTCTGAGCATCTTACTAAGCATTTTGCTTAAGAGTACCAAAGCATTAGGTTTAATAAACAGCTTTTTCACACACATTTTCTGAAACAGCTCTTCAGTTGTAAAGTCGGTTTCTACTTGACTTTCTATTTGCCTTGAAATGACATGTAACTTCCAGTGCTTTAACTACACCATAAAAAATCCTTCAATGTCTGCTGCAATATAGGATTTTAGCTGATCCATGATATCATCGCATGAAAATAAGATCAACCACAAGAACATTCAAAATTTTCTTGAACTGTATTTTTTATTCATCTTTTACAGAGCAGGAAACCACCAAGGTTTTTAAAATATTATGGGTTTATTTTCTCCCTGTGTGTTTGCATACACATCTAATTTATCAACAGCGTGAATCCTGGAATGCTGAGAAGTTACTCAATGTGATACTCGTATCAAATGAAGCAACCTAGTCTAGTGATTTGCAGCGTTTCTTGACATTATACAACAGTGTAGAAATTTTTTAGTATTAATACAAGTATGAATCACCTCATATAATCAAAGGTGACAGTTTCACATAAATGTGATGATCTCAAATAAACCAATTATTTAATAAGCAAACATTTAGTTGCCATTGGAAAGGACGACTCCTTAGGAGAGTTAGAACCACTCTCTATGACCATGGTCATCCGTGTACCTTTATATTTACCTTTTCCATTTAATTTCTGTAATACACATTTAAAAGGAAACAAATACATACTTAGCAAAAATATGAGACAAATATTACAAGATCCTCTAGTTTCCACATTATTACAATTGCTGTGTGTGTGATCAAAATCATAATGTTACAAGAACCCTTGTAGGGATATTTGGTAAATGACTGCTGGAACAGGCTTTTTCTACCTGTCATAAATTCATTGCTCCCTTTTAACAAACCCAAATATAACATAAAATAAATACAATGTAGAAGATAAAGTACTAATTGATTAATTTTCACACTACAAAATTTTTGATCAGTCATTCAGAGACAGTAGTAATAAACTTGCTATAGAATCAATTTAGAAGCAGAAGAAACAAGCTACCAAATGTACAATACACATCATTTACATTTAATCCAGTGCCACAATCACACTTTCATTTCTTCACTGACACTTCAGGTTGCCAGCATAGAGTAAAACTATGAGATATTAAGAGAAATTCATTACTATGTGGCATTTGGATTAGAAATAATTCACTTTTTCTATTAAGAACTTCACACATTCAGGAACACCACAAGGTTATATAAAGGCAGATTGCAGACACTGATAAATTATGTGTGTTTCTCAGAACAAGCTGCTTGAGGACAGAGCAAGAAAAT
The DNA here is from genome assembly GCA_013400415.1 of Scytalopus superciliaris. NCBI lineage: Eukaryota > Metazoa > Chordata > Aves > Passeriformes > Rhinocryptidae > Scytalopus > Scytalopus superciliaris. The sequence continues at coordinate 126,773 of VXBX01002118.1, read as the reverse complement.
GCCTATAATAGAATACAAATGCTTTGTGAATCAGCACCACTGAGGATATTTTAAAGAAATATCAGTGACATGCTTGTTTGTTTCTTTATAAAATCTTGTACCAAGGTGAAGATAAACATACCTCTTCAAAATTCTTCACAAGTCTTTTCTATCCCTTCCCTAAGTCCCTCCATAAATAATAGATTTCAACTACATCTTAAAAACATATCTTTCAAAGGGCACAAGTAAGATAAAAGCTGCGTGCTTTCACCACAGCTAATTGCCTATCTGCTACTTTTCAGTTGAATATATGCAGGTTGTTTCACTACAAATATATTTGGTTTATAGTCAAAATATAGTATTGTTGCAACTAATGAGTCAGCTGGAGAACATTAACATTGTGATGACAATGAGCTTCTAGCATGTCTGAATCATTGTTTTAGGAAGTCTGGCTTCTGCAGAATTAAATGAATGAGAGATGCTAAGTTAAGGACAAAAGGAAGGACCAAAGGATACAAAATTTCATTTAGAAGCACTAACAGATTAATACTCCACACAAAAATATCCAAGATTCCCTGAATAAATGGTAATTTCAACTGATTCAACACAAATAGAATCTTCACTCTGTTGGCTAAGAATTAATTTTCTCAAACATGGATCATTGAAACAGCAGACCATAATGTCTTCTTTAAAAGACTTTTATAATGCATTTCTGCAACCTTAGAGCAATTATAGACAAGTTCTGCCAGCATGGTTACTCTCTATGTATATTATATTCTAAACAATGGAGTTCACTAGAAGAAAATAAACACCATGTGTTTAACAGCATCATGCTTCAACAGCTAAAGCTGTTGTGTTGTCATTAATATTGTTAGTATATGAATTCTAAGAATTGAATGTAAACAGAAGGAGAAATGAAAATGAGATAACACATCTCCAGTAAATTATGATCTCAATTTATCATTTTTCTCTTTCTCTTCAAGAATTATAAGCCCCTCAAAAACAGAAGTTTAGAACTGAAATTTGGAAAACGTTTTTTTTCAAACAGCTCTTATTAAACAGCATATATGCTCTGATGAGCATGATTTCCATGAATATCCAGATAAAAGAGATAGAATAACTGTCACTGGTCTATTTTTATTTCTTAATTTGACCACCATTCAAGGGCCACACCCTGTAGTGCTTGATTGTGTACAGAAGTGGCTTTTTGTTCCACCAGTGAAAGCACCTGAAGTGCACCAAAGCCAAAAGCTATGTGCTCCTTTCGATATTTTGGTTGAATGAAAAGAAATCATAAAGTCTTAGGCTCATCCCGGTTCATACAGAATAAAGTCCAAGAGGTCACCAGTTGTGGGATAGTGGATGGATGGATGGATGGATGGATGGATGGATGGATGGATGGATGGATGGATGGATGGATGGATGGATGGATGGATAGTAAAAAAAGGTACTATAAGAGCTCTTTGCTCTGGCAAGGAGCAGAACATCATATCAAGACAAATTTTAAATAGAGTAAGGCATGGTTTTCTAGAATTAAGGGCAGTTAAGCACCAGACAAAAGAAATCTCCTAAAATGGCTGTAAATCTACTTATAGCTCATACAGATCTAAGCCCTCTTTTGTCTCTGAAGGGAAAAGATGGTTATTTATTCTGTGAGATTTGATGGACCTAAGAAAGCCTTGGCTTTTAATTTGCACACCTACATAATCCCTGCAGAGGGAGGTACTCTGAATCTCTGTGAATGCTTATCTTCCTTTATTGACTCAGAGATGAGACATAGAGGGGAGATCAGGAAATCTTCCCTTACATTTAGTTGCAAACACATGAACATTTCCCCTCCTTACCCACTTCCCATGTTGATGGATGTTTTGTTGAAGCCAGTTTATTTCCAGACCTGGGGAGAAATTACTTAAGAATAAGGTGATTTAAAAACAAAGGCAAAAACTGCTGTGGAGTGCAGGCAAACACCATGAATGTTTTTCAGAAACAGTAAAGCCTGTGGATGGACCAATAAGGCCCTGAATAAAGCAGCCTTGAAAGCCATTCCACTACTGGTGTAGAAGCTGAAATGTGGAATAAGAGCCTACTTTCTTACCTCAGCACCATGAGAGAGCCTTGCAATCAAGGTTGTTCTGATTTTTAATTGTTATTTGTCCTGTCAGTTGGCTTTGTGTTCTCATAAAGAAAAGTGTTTGCATTTACCTTCATGGTCACATCTGGAGTTAAAGGTGCCTATGCACATCCAGCCCCCCAACCCCTCTTGCTGTCTCTGACAGCAGGCTCTTCTGCAATGTTCAGGATGTGCTTTCAGAGGGATTACAGGGATTCAGATGCTCGGTGATCCAACGAGGTTCCATGGATCCTCAAGGAACCAAGTGCCTAAGAGGTGCAAACTAGTGTGATTGTTCTCTTGTTCTGCCTTGGGGTCACCCTGAAGGATACATCTTTGGTACCATGAGAGATAAAACCTTTTCCCTGGGGCAGTGCCAGCACAGATGCCTGGCCCCTCCACACTGATGTGTCAGGCAGGCACAACTCGCCTGAGGTGCAGCATTCATGTGCCCCAGTATATGGCAATGACATGGCAAACACACACCCATTACACATCAATTACTCGGCAAATACACACCAAACACATGGCATCATGCGCCATTCACACAATCCTCACATGACAATCACGTGGCAATCACACATCAGGCACACTCCCAGCAGGGTGACCCTGAGGCAGAAGAAGACAACCAATGAACCAGTTTACACCTCTTAGGCATTTGGTCCATTGAGGACCTGTGGATCCTCATTGGATCTTTGAGGATCAGGCTGGCTGTGGCTGATGGTGATTGAGGCCTGGGGTAAGATCCTTAGGCTACGGAGTTGTTTCCATTGCATGTCACTGAGAAGCTCAAAAAGTTGGATATTGATAACAGGAAAGGGAACTGAGTATAAATCACCCACTGTTAAGGAAAGTAGTGGAGATAGTGTATCCTAAAGTCACTTCCCTGGTGGAAATATTAGATAAGCAGTCAAATTTATTAAGGATGAAAACCTAGGTGTGTTTAAGTAAACATGGTCAGAAGTGGTAGCTTCTGTGTCATACTGGCACTTGATTGATCGATGAGGGCACTTTTTGCTGAGGACAGGCAGTACACAGGGGAGAGCATATTCAGCAGACATCAGCATTTCTCTGCCATAGGTACTTACTTAGACCAGGGAGCAGGAAACTAGGGACAATTAGAAATGTGGATGCTAGGGATTTCTGATACAGTGCTTAGAGCACAAGTAGCCCTTAGCTTTGTTACTACCCTGAAACAAAACTTTTGTTACTTGTTGCCCAAAGGCGTTTTCCAGAGATTGATTCCTATTTATCCTGCCTACCAGCCCCATGGTGCTCAGCAGCAGCCATGCTCATGAGCACATGAGTTGTCAAAATAGTGAAAAAATAAAGGATGCACTACAATTATTCCAGTAAATTACTTGGACAAATCCTGGAATCTTCCACAAGTCCATTATTACATTAATTATCCCTAAGTCCACTTATGTCATGTTGTTTGAGTATGATTTAGGGGATTTAAGTGCAATTTGGAAGATATTAGCATAATTTGGGGGGGTATAAGGGAGTCATAACATTAAACTGTAGGCTAAGTGAAACCTGCACGCAGATAAAAACACTTGGGGAAGTTAACCACTACTCACCTCACTTCCAGTGTGTGAAGATGCAGTTGGAGCACTGGCACCAAGATGGGGAACACCAGAAGAGACACAGTGCAATCTTCAAAATGCACACAGAGTTTGGGAGTAATTTTCCATCTCCCTCTGCATGCAGCAACACTTTCTTACAGCTAATGTCTTTTGTATTGACCACCTTTACACAAAAAAAAATGGGATGAGAGGGATCTCCAGGCATCATCTGTCTGAAGACATCAAAGTCCTTTTCAAATGATTCTTAAATCACTTCTGAATTGGTTCTTTGTTACTTAAAATAATTATGATAACAAGAGTTCCTTTGATGAGTTTCTCCAAGCATAATGTAATTTAGGGAGAACCCAGAGCAGGTATCCTTAGGGCACTGATTCTTCATACTCGGTTTTACAAAACTAAGGTCACTATCAGTTAGAGCTGATATTTTCCATTCACACTTCACATCTGTAGCATAAGGAACAATACTCATAATCACAGCAGCCTTCAAAATAATAGTTATTCAAAAGAGGCCAATAATACAAAATAAATAGCACAGTAATTAAAAATAAATAGTACAATAATTCAAAATAATAAAATCAATCAAGAATGTCCACTATGTAACATCCACTCAAAGGGCTTCAACACTTCCAGGATTCTGGATCATGCTTTTTTGTTTGATTGAATTTTCAGGATAAAGGGTAAATGACCTTTTATCTACTGTGGTCAGGTTTTAAAGTAGCCTCACAATTTTGACTCCAATACCTTTTAAATAAACACTGAAGGACTCAGTTTCCCTTTACTTGCTGCTTTTCCTTCACTTGGGTCATCGCTCACCATGAAAACATCTGTAGCTCTCCAGACTGTTCTCAGTGTGAAGCAGCTGATTCCAGCTTTTGGGGAGAAAATTGCTTTCATGGTGGCTGCCATTGCTCTTATTACTAAAAAATGTATCATGAAGGGATAGAAAATTAATATTATGAACTTGAACATTCTATATATTTGAATTTTATATATATATATAAAATATAATTGCTAGGAATGTTAGGTTCATGTAAAAATATTCTTTTCCAAGCTAGAGATCTTGTTTTTCAACTGTGACACCAAAAAAGAGTGACTTGCCTTAAAAACTCCAAATTCAAAGACAGTGTTTCACACACAGGGGAATTTCAGAAAGATCCATTTTGGTGAATGGCAAAAAAACCCAAAACAATGGAAAACAATAAAAGTTATTTGTGGTAACTCTCCTTGGAGGATTCAGATTTTGGGACACCTGGAGGCTGGAGGATCGATCTCTCTGTCGCATGACAGAAGAAGTAAATGAAGTTAAAAACTCCCAACACACTGTGCTTACTACCTCACTGTTCTGACAATCTGACTAAGCCTCAGAGCAGCTTCTGATGTGGAATCAGAAGATTGGGCAGGCTACCATCCACACCAAAGAATCATTTTCACCAGAAACTATGAATCTTTTTTTTTCCTAAAAACAATTAAATTCTTCTTTCTTAATGAGAGCCAGCCACTCACAAACCTGCGATAGATAGCAATGCTGCTAGAGAGACTGTGCTGGGGTTTTGCTGCTGCTCAGAAAGAAATACATGATTAAAAAAGAAAATATCTTTTTTTCTTTTTATTTGTTTTTTTTCCAGTGAGCAGCTTGTGTTCTGGTTTACTAAATACTAAGCTAGCCAGGCTGTGCAGTGTCACAGTTTAATTACAGAGAAAACTTCACTGGTAGGGCTGTCCCTGAACCAAGGGAAAGCAGCAACTACCACAGAAGAGGGAAGTAAATCTGTTTTTCTCAGCAGAGAACTGTGTACGGGTACCTAAGGAGGAAAAAGAAAACAAAACTAAAACCAAAAAAAGTATCTTCTCTTTGCCCAGACCTCAGAACACAGTTTAAATATCTAAGGGACAAATTAGTCTATCAAAGGTGCTCTGATGAAAAGAAAAAGCAGAACAACATGTAAGAAAAAAGCCTGAGATATAACTGTTAGGAGAATGTAAAAGCATGAAGAATGAATGAATGGGATATTAGGATAAATAGACAAGTTTGCTCCTCCTAATCATAAAAATAGATAAACTATTCTGGAGGACCTTGTACAAATACCAATAAAAAAACTGTTCCATGTTTTTATCTCTAAACCTCCTTTCTGAATACTCAGTATCTCCATACATAGAAAACATTTCTCAGGAAATGTTGAAAGACAGACCATTTTTCTTTCCCTAGTTGAAAGCAGACATTTATTATGAGAAATACCAGTAAAAAGCTTTATCTTGAAGGATCTTTTATTGTTTGTTTGTTTTCTATTGTTATAGACTTAAAAATTACTTGCAGAGACACAGTATAGGCCACCCCAGAAAATACTAGAGTTATGCCAAAGAATTGGCCTTAAAAATATTAGAACCTGAACATTCTAGGAAGAAAAAAGCAAGTATTTATATTTTACAAAGGTATGTACTAGAAATGTGCTGAATTTTTTATTAATGTTTCATTTTTGTCCAAGGCCTGTCTTACAAAATCTATTTAAATTTATTTATGTTTCAGTTTTCTTTAGGAGCTTGCACCTGTTCTAGCAAAATACTTGAAGCAACTAGTGAAAGGCATGTCATAGCAGAGGTAGTTTTGTCTCAGTATGCTGGGAATCTGACCAGTTCTCAGTTTGACAAGAACCAAGAAAGAAATCAAGTGCAATGTTTTTATTAGAGTACATAAATATTTAAACACATTTAACAGCTAGTTTGTGTGCATATGTACCATATCATTCTTATAGCTTGCTTGAAAATATTTAACACTGTCTTGGACCACTGAAGGTTTGTGAAAATACAGAACTTTTTCACAAGCGAAAGGGCACAGAATTATTGGTCTTGGTTCGTGGTTCTCTACATAGTCTAAAAATGCAATTCTGTCTTCATTTGCATGACAATATGACACACATTTTTCAGAAGAGTTGTCTCCTTTCCTAGATTTCTATTCTCAGATCTGCTGGCATCGAAAATAGGAATCTAAGGCTAGATAATCTCTCTTTTCCAATTCTATAAATCCCTTTAGTGAAACTTCTTTGAAGAAATAAACTGTTCACTGATCTGAGCATAAGCTGAGGAGAATAATGACAGGACAGACACCACTACCGTGTGTATTAAAACAGCAGTACTTGCCGGTGATTCACAAAATCCACAAGCAGAGCTGCATTTTTGAATCTATCAACTAAGTTGCCTGACCTCAAACTAATAAGAAAGACATGATATAATTTGACATACAACTATTGTTTCAAAGAAACCTAATAATAAATTACAAACTCTAGCACGATTATCACTTTAAAACATCACTGAAGTAAAGGAATGTGGACTAATACCATTAGCGCACACAATACCATAATAAGAGAAATATTTTGGTTACTTGAATTTAGTTTTAATGCCATATGGAACATCATATTTCCCAATTCATCAGAGATTAATTCATTAAAAAACCCCAACCTTCTATCCTGACTTGCCACAAATTTCTCTACAAGCCTCAAAGTTCTGTTTTTAAAACAAAGACTGTTTTCTTTAATATGAAATTGCAACATAGTACCTCAAATTAAATTATCATAGTGTTTGGGCATTTGCTTTGAACTTTTTGTTGTTGTTGTTGTTGTTTTGGAGGGTTTTGTTTGTTGGGGGAGGGGGTGTGGGTTTTTTTTATTTGTTTGTTTGTTTTTGTTTTAGTGTGTTGGGGGGGGTTGTTTGATTGGTTGGTTTTGGATTTGGTTTTTGTTTCTCTCTGGGACTTAGAGATCCAAGATTCTTTTAAAATTCAGAGGAAACAAAGAAAGAAACCATCAAACCATCACCACAGCCCCTCATCTCAGTCATAATAAGGATTTAAGATATGGTAGACCAAAAAAATTAAAAGGTTGTAAAAGGAAGCAGTTGCTACTCCAGTTTACCTTCTGAAATATTTATATTGTTCATTCCATGAATCAATAAATTCCATAACATTTTAGCAGTCCCTATTGTCATAACTGAAATTATTTTGAAAGGATTACTTTCAGTGGAAATTTGCACAGACAAATCACTTGAGATACAATGAAGGAAAATCAAACACAAATAGTTTTCTTACCATCCTATGAACAGTGCTTGCAGGGGAACTACAAATTGTAGCTCTTGGTTAAAGGATGTACCTTCAATTTAACAGATGCTTTTTTCTTAGCAGATGATGAAGCTAAGCAGAAAAATCTATATATACATATAGGTTTTGCCTCTAATAGTGTACTTACACTGCCTACTTCAAATGACAATTTTTTAAAAAGTACAATCACGCATCCAGAAATCTCTACTTTTATGCATTCTTCATTTTCTACCATCCCAGATTATTCTTTATCTTTACTAACCTAGTGTCATTAGAAAATAAGAATTACTGATGGTTGATATGTTAAAGAGCTGGTATCATGACATACCATTTTCTTCAGGCACGCATCTTTCTCCATTGCACTTATTCAGAAGATGACTGCTGGAATGGGAACGTGATCCATCCAGATTCCTTATGCAGAGCATAACATTTAAATTAAAAAATATTTCAGCTCCCTTCAGAAGAAAGTGAACACATCTACTCAAAAACTTCAGAACTGATCCATAGGTTCCAAACTGATTGAAGTTCTGATGCATATCTCCATGTGTCTGCATCTCCCCGATTTTATCTGCTGTTTCTTAATCCTTGTCTTCATTGACAGAGCATTTGTTGAACTATGCAGTGAACAATTACTAAACCCTCATATTCAGTTGTTGACCCATGTGTCATGCTTAAGGCCACTGTGTCAAAAAACTAACAGTCTAAAGCAACAGTTGTTGGGTAGATGTCTAGAAATAGGGTGGTTGAAAGGAAGATTAATCCCCTTTAGAGGGATGGATTGTCCTGTGGTAGACTCTCTTTGAACCAGTCAACTATTTCTTTCACCATAGGGCAAATATCTCCAGCTGAATGATACAAGTATTTCCTTCATATCTTTGAGAAGAAGAATCAGAATTTGTTATGACATCCTAGACTTACACAATCCATAGCATTCACAGTTTAGTATATAAAGTTTCTGATACTTCTTGCAGGTTTGTGATGGTCTTGTATATGTGCTCCTTTACAATTCTTGCTTCCTATCTTATCAATGTTTAACATCAAAAGATAATGTAAAGTTCTTAAAAAACAACACTGATTTTATTAACAGTTCATTACCAGCTCATATCAATAGCCAATAAAATTTATTTCACCTTCATCTCGATCAAAATTAATCAAACTGGGCTTTTCTCAAAACTAAGATAGTTTGCACTCATGCATCAGCTTTAACAGTGCTTTCACTAAGGATATGGAGACATAACAAAGAAAACTTTAAAATGGGGGTGAGACTCACTTGACATTACATCTAAAATGCGTTACTATGGCTCTGACATGAAATTAGATAAAATAAATTAAACTCACCATCTAGGAAATTTCTTGATCTGGCTAGACATAACTTCCACTTACAATCTAGTGAAGTTATCATTTTACAATGGCAATGCAGTTCCTTGAAGGTTAATAATACTCTAGTGCTCTCCCAGACTTTTCTCTTTTGTGAAGGCACAGTCCTCTAAAATTTGTATAAATGCTGGCAAAAGACTTCTGGAGTACTGCAATACAATGAAATTTGGCATATAGTTTCAGGAACACATTTCAGGAGCAAGATGACATTAAAACACAGCCAGAGAATCGAGAAAAAGAAAATTCATAATGTAGCTACAATAATTCAGTCATTGATTATAATGATACTAAGTGGACTCTTGGGTTGCATTGTGGTCACAAGACCACTGGACTGTGTTGTGTCAAACCAACATTCAGAATCACATTTTGCTCAGCTTACCCCAGTTGACATTCACAAACTTTTCTCAAAGACAGGCCATACAGACAACTTAGCGATGTTTTCCCCCAACTGAACACTACAGTCTTCAAAAGAATTTACTACTTCCCATGCAATCCCATTTTTTGTTCCAAGTACAGAAAAAAATCTCAAAAGCTGTTATTCAGTGAAATTATTTCTCTCAACTGATACATAGCACCTCCATAGCTTCTACTTAAGTATAGCCACTTAAGAACAGTTAAAACTCATTGAATAACATTACATGGATTAATGCTTCATCAGTGCTGTGGAAGAGGAGGGAAGTGAGAGATGCCCAGAGAGGTCCAACTGCTCATTTTTAATAAGGTGACATATATTTTCACCATCAACAATACCAAATTATTACAAAATATCTTATACAAGAGCTATGTACAAAAAGAAGTCAGCGTTAGCTCCCGCAAATAGGTCCAAATGCAAAATATTAGCCATGTAACCTTAGGTGAAAAAAAATCAGTATCTCAAACTCTTAGCAACAGTGGGATTAGAGCAAAGACAGCTGAACTCTTGAACTCCTGAAACTTCTCCACAGATTTTGAACAGATTTTCCAGAAGAGTACAAAATCTATTTACTTAAAACACTTCTGACTACTATTACCAGCTTTCCAGGGGTTTTATATATATTAATAATCATTTATTCTATAACAGGGAATGAAAGCAAATATGAATCTGTAAATAAATAAATACTAAATATAAAAGGGTACTTTAGATACTATGTAGAGCAGTTAATTATTCCAAACAATGTCATAATGACTTATCTTCTTTAGTTAACTGGCACATACAGAATTTTTTGAGCTGAAGATTTTTCAGATAAGAATCAACATTTCTAGTATATAACTACTAGCATTGTTTGACCTTCAGATTACAGTTTGATTGCCAAATTTAAAAATCCCATAGTCAATACATCATATTGCTGTGATTATGTCCCGATTTCACCTATGAAAGAACATTATAACAGCTAAGTGGAAGGAAAGTGGCCCTATCCCAGCCAAAACCAGAACTCACTCTTGAATAGGTTTGAGTATTATTGAGGATTTTCAGAATTCAGTGATAATGGGGAAATTTAGGACATAGACAGTTAAGAATAAAAATAACTGAGGTCTAATTCTTAAAGTTATTTACAGAAATCTCTTTACTTCAACTGGACAACATCAGTCTGTTGTTCATTGGTATAGTCATCTCTTCATCAATTTTCAAATTTATTTTAAAAAATAATGCAAATCAAAAAACCTATTCCATAAGACAGGTTTTATATTAGGGACTATATATGCCTAGAAGAGACTTTGTTTCTGCATATTTATTTTCTCTAGATGAAATTGTTGTTCCACACTCTGTCCATATTTTTTTCAGGGAGGCTTGGTTAATTTTATTTCCAGACAAACAAATACTCATATTACATTGGTGCAAATAATCTGCATTTTTCCTGTATTTTTCCATTGAAAGTGGAGAGGTTTCTACAGCAGCTAAAAGGAATGTGTGGTCATCTTGCTTATTTAACTTGCTTCACTTATATGGAAACTCAGGCAACATTTTCACTAATTTGAGGCTTTCTCTATGTAAGTTTGCTCAGCATTGATTTTATTTTTATTTTTTTTTCAGTAATTCACATGAGAACTGTTTGAGAACAGAATTGTCAGCATGTTACTTTACTAGGTAAAGACCTGCTTTGACAAACCAGTACACCTTTCATCATGAGTCCTCTAGACTGCTGACTACTGTACATGGTCATTTGTTGATATAAACCATACACCCAAGGTCTTTTCAAACATAACCCAGGTTGCATTGTATTCCAGAAGCCAAATCCCTTGAATAAACAATTTTGCAAGCATATAGTGCTTGGTTTCATTTTTCCCCAACTCTGAAGGAATTGTTCTTAAAGGAAGTAATTTAAAGATAGACTTAATTCCAGATTTCTTCAGAACCACCAAAAATTACTTAGTAAATCCCCTAAAATAGACCAAGATGGCTGAAATGTATGATATTGAATTCTATTTGCAATAAAATTTGCATTCAGAAGCGTGAATCAAAGTACTTCACTTGTCAGTATCCATTATCTCCAGCCTCCTCCAGCAGAAAATGAAACCTATCAGATGCTACTCATAAATACAAAGAAGATAAAGTGATATCTGCAAATTTATATTTCTTCATCTTTGTCAAACACTTCTGACTTCACAAATCCCATATACTTAGCTCTGTTCAAATCTACGTAGGGCACTATAAAATGTTCAAACAACTCATTATAAGATGTGTTTTACATGTTCTATCTAATCATGAGAGACTCCTCAAAAGTGTAAAACATATTTGCTTAACCTTAAAAAGTATCATATTTGGACTGAAGCCTGTCCAACACACAGTCTGAAAGGGATAAAATTCCTGCACAGAGTCTACATACACCAGCTCATGAATACCTATTTGAGACTCTTCTTTCCTTCCTCAGTCTTTCAGGTACTTCAGCATTTACAAAGTATCATAAAGTGAAAGCAGGAAATGGAAATTCTCTTAAGGCTAAATAAAGGAAGTTATTCTGGTTTTAGCTTTTCACCCTTCATAGTAGTTAGTATGCAAAACAGATAAATACAGTTAAATATACCAAAAAGAAACTAATGAAATCCCAACTGAGTTGTCAGACTCCTAGAAAATAGATCTATATACATGGTTGAACTATTTTGAGAGCTCCACATTTCTGAAAAATGGTATATATTTACAGAATACACCACAAACCATTACTAAACATTTTAATTTTAGAGATCACAAAACTTTATTTGCTCAAGATGAGGCAAGGCCTGCATGAAACCAAAATCAAATATTCAAATAAAAAGATAAATAATTTATCAACTAGAGTTGCTTGTGGAGAATATTTAACCAAAGCTGTCTTCTCTTGAAACACATCGACATGAAACATTAAATCCAGCAAAATCAGAACATTACATTTTTCTTCGAAACTGAATATTCTTCTTTGAAATTCAATAAAACATTTCATTGTCCCTTCAAGAGGGAAAAGAACTTATCTCAGCTTTCACAAATTAAGAAAAAAATCATTTTCTTAGAAATATTTAGATTTCAACTGTTGCTATTAGCACAGAAAGGTGGGAGAGTTGTTACAAATGGAATTAGTAGGTCTTCTTTGCTTTTGCTCTTTTCCCCCCTTAATTACAAAAGAAAGCAATAAGTATGGAAATACATTCAGCCCCTGTGGAATCATCTAAACATTTTGTGTATTAACACAGTACTCTATGTTTACATACACAATGCATTTCTATGGTGGTAAAATTTCTGGAGACCCCAACTTACAACCATATATCCTGCAATAATTAGCAACCCACACACATAATGTGCAATTAACTTTTCATATTACAGCCATCCATGCTTGTCTGGCAAATTGTCATTTACCTGGACTTCTATAATCCCTTTGACACTCCCTCACAGCATCCTTCTCTCCAAATTGGAGATATACAGATTTGATGGGTGGACTGTTTAGTGGATGAGGAATTGTTTGCATAGTCACATCCCGAGTAGTGGTCAGTGGCTCAATCTCCTAACGAACACCAGTGGCAAATATCATTCCTAAGGGGTCCATATTGGGACCGGTGTTGTTTAAAATCTTCATCAGTGACACTCACACTGATTGACTACGCTCCAGCAAGTTTGCAAACATCTGAGTGGTGCATGTGACACATTTGAAGGAATGGGTTGCCATTTAGAGAGATCAGGAGTGGGCCCATGGAAACCTCACGAGATTCAATAAGGCCAAGTGCAACGTACTGCACCTGGGTCAGGGCAATCCCCACTACCAATACAGGCCAGGAGATGAAGAAATAGAAAGCAGCCCTGGGGAGGAGGACCTGGGGGAACTAATGGATGAGAGGCTGGACATGAGCTGGCAATGTGCACTTGCAGCCCAGAAGACCAACAGTATCCCAGGCTGTATCAAAAGCAGTGTGGCCAGCAGGTAGAGGGAGGTGATTCTGTCCCTCTGCACTGCTCTTGTGAGAACCTTCCTGGAATGCTGCGTCCAGTTATGGAGTTCTTAGCACAGAGAGTGCGGTCCTGAGGGGAAGGTGGGGGAGGGAGAGAAAGAAAGGGACACACTCCCAGGAGCGAGGTTGGTGCCGCCAAGGCAAGCACGAAGAAGAAAGAGGCTTTATTGAAAGAACTACCACTTAAATAAGGTCAGGGGGCTGGGTCCNGCACTTGCAGCCCAGAAGACCAACAGTATCCCAGGCTGTATCAAAAGCAGTGTGGCCAGCAGGTAGAGGGAGGTGATTCTGTCCCTCTGCACTGCTCTTGTGAGAACCTTCCTGGAATGCTGCGTCCAGTTATGGAGTTCTTAGCACAGAGAGTGCGGTCCTGAGGGGAAGGTGGGGGAGGGAGAGAAAGAAAGGGACACACTCCCAGGAGCGAGGTTGGTGCCGCCAAGGCAAGCACGAAGAAGAAAGAGGCTTTATTGAAAGAACTACCACTTAAATAAGGTCAGGGGGCTGGGTCCTGACGCCAGGAGCACCCTGGAAATGTTTTTGGGAAGGGTCTGGGGCAGACCCAGCCATACAAGGTAAGATTCTTCAAAACTGGCAACAGAGAGGCAGGTGTATACCATATAAGGGAATGGTACCCTGCTGCAGGCAGGTACCAATCGGGGATGGGTTACATAGAAGTTTCCAGGAGGGACACACAGTGAAACAAAGGGAAAACATATAGAATGATAAAATCCTCAAACTTCGTACAGATTTCAAACTGCAAACAGTCCTTAATATAGCAAGAGTCCATACAAACACAGTAAACAGTTCTCAGAGCTCAGGCAGTCACAGATCTGTGCTGCCTTCCACAGCTAATCTCTCTTCTCTCTTCCAACAAGAGAGAACATGGACCTGTTGGAACAAGTCCAGACGAGGGCCATGGTAACAATCAGGGGGATATAACACCTCTCCTGTGAGGCTCTCCTGAGAGAGTTGAGGGTTGTTCAGCCTGAGGAAGACAAAGCTCCAGGGAAACCTTATTCTGGTCTTTCAGTACTTACAGGGAACCTGTAAGAAAGATTGAGACAAACATTTTAGCAGGGCCTGTTGCAACAGGACAAAGAGTAATGGTTTAAACTGAAGGAGGGTCAATTTAAATGACATATAAAGAGGAGTTTGTTTACATCTGAGCAGATTGCCCAGAGAGGTGGTTGATATCTCATCCCTGGAAACATTCAAGGTCAGGTTGGACTGGGCTCTGAGCAACCTGATCTAGAGGAAGGTGTCCCTGGCCGTTGCAGGGAGGTTGGACAAGGTAAACTTTAAAGGTTCCTTCCAACCCCAACTATTCTATGATTCTAAATACCCACAAGCCAAACAACTAATCTTCAGACTACTTGACAGCCCTATCCGGTTTGGGTAGTCCCAGCAGCTGGGCAACTCAACCTTCTCTTCTCTCTTTCCATCCTCTTGAAACAGAACTCATGTCTTCGATGCATCGTGACAAACTTCATATAGACATCAGTCACCGCCTGACCTCACTTCTGGACTCTTCTGTATTAAGAAGGAGGGGAGAATTTGTATGCCACATATATGTGAGTTTAGGTTCATTCATCCTTGAAGTTTTATGTGACATTTCTATGTCCAGGAATTTTCAGCATGTAAAAACTTCTGGAATATTTGTTATGATACTATGACTAAGAATGGTGCAGTCAGTGTTCCCTTGCTCTCACACTTAAAAATATGAGATAAACTTGCATAACTTTTATAGACTGATATTTAAAAAAAGCAGTTGTCAGAGGAGCAATAACTACTGAAAATAGGTCAAGCTATTCACAGGACTGATATCATAAGAAATCAGCAAAATTTTGCCTTTTTGCTTCCTGTGCTCAAAACTAAGAGTATTTGTTTCTCAGCTTAAAAATCCTCCTTAAAGCTTACAAAATAATTCATCAAATGCTAGAAAATATATTTGCTTAAAGAAATAAAAGAAAAAAAAATTACAAAAATAGTCCAGTTCAGTTGAACTGTGAAATATGACAGTATTAAAGTTTGAGGACATTTGTCTTAAAAATGTAGTTCTCTTCCAAATAACATATAGCCTAACCTGCCAAAATTAAAGGTTTGTCAGATGTTAGTTCACTTGCTGTAATACAAGAAAAGGTCAGAAAGCAAACTGAAAAAAGAGTCTGGACAGCTTTAACCTCAAGGCTTTGCTTTATTCAAAGAGACAGGGTTATCAGTCATATTATTTCCTATAAAAATAAAAAGAACTACTAAACAGGGGAAAAAATCATAAGATTTAACATTCAAGGATATGACAAGAGGCTACTATTCTGATTTTGTAAGCAGTTTTAAATCCTCTGAAGCAAAATATCATTCACCTTACTTGAACATTCACATAGTATTTTCAGCTTCTAAAATAGCCTGCAATGATTTAACTCATGGTGAATTTTTTAATTATTTTAACACAGAGGTAAGATGGGGCAAAACAACAAAAAAAATCAAAAATTGTTTATACAAAAACCCAAACAGATAAAAATTCTGAGAGCCCACTTGAAGTAAATAATTTGCTTGTTGTAATTTATCCACATGTAATTTGTTAAGCTAAACACTGTTCTATCCATGTTCTGGATAATTCCAAAAAGTTAAACAGGTATTTCCACAATGAAGATGAAAGAATAGCAGCTATGACTGGAATTTTGCAGGTCCTCTTTATAAAAGAATGAGAAAATTATAGTGCTTGTGTAACACTATTAGTGCCAGCAGTGAAAATCTGAAAGAATATTTAGATTAATAAAAAGCTTGGAAGGAATAAACTTTAAAAAAAAATATTGCAGAACAAGATTGGAATAAGAGCATTCACAGTTATAAAGCATTGTTATAATAAATTTCATGTTCAGTCAAACTCCATTATTTCAAATATCCTCAGAAAATAAGGAATTCGAGGTAACTGCACACAGCATGTTATTGACAGAATTGAGAGAGAACTAGGATAATATACCTCAGGATGTACATAAACAGGAAAAGTTATAAAAAAAAATGAGTAGACATACATAAAGTATTACTGAGTGGTACTTTTACTCCAGCAAACATCCTTCTTTTTTGCTCACCACAAAAA
>VXBX01002118.1:78660-102559 GCA_013400415.1 Scytalopus superciliaris | reverse complement strand
AAAAAAGGAAAAGAAAGAAAACCACCAAACACATTGTGGCTAGTCTGCTGCTTCCTTCTTTGGGGAAGCTTTGTTAGTACCAACCATCAGTCTGGATGATGCAGGCAGCCAACAGATCACAACGAAAGAGTTGGCAGTCTTTTCCAAGTACATTTACCTCTATGCCCTATTTTGGGATACAGCGCAAATTGTCCTAAGAGACTCCAACAGGTCTTAGTAAAACCCGTCAATTCAGAAGAACCTGCAATTTAGCACATCAGCTGGCAGAGTTCTTACCTTCACTATACACTAAATTCAGAAATATGGAAAATAAAAGAAACAAATATAACCCCTTTATTTTTTAATTAATTAGGAAATATATTCAGTTTTGCTGCCAACTCCTCACCAACAGTTGGACAAAGTAAGGTTAGGTTCCCTAACATTTCAGTAAGAGAGAAGGAGAAAGAAAATAAAACTATATGTACAAGATTGACTACCTCCTATTAGATGTTGTATTTCCATGTTCACTTACAGAATTAAGAAATTCTTATTAATCCATTGTGCATGCTCTGTTGTTGCTCTTGGAGCAGATCAGCTGTTGACAGAATGGCAAAATAGCACTTGGAAAGAATATAAAAACCACATTAATTTATATGCTTCGCAAAGGTTTTCAGGAATGGTTCTTGACATAAATATGCAGTCCATTGGTCCTATGTTCATCCAGAATCTGTCAGATTAAAAAATATGACCTATTTATCAAAGGGAGTCCGCTACACTAGCTGTTATATATATGCTGTTCTGAATTCTCTAGGAATATTTTCTTATACAGAGTGAAACATCAAACTGTGATTATATGCAACCTTTTTCTTTGCTCTAAAACAGCAGTGATAGACAAAAGACATTATCTAATTTACAATAAAAGGTTATGTACTAGTGGGATACATGCATACAACTACCATAAGGAATCTCAATGTGTTTGTGTGTGTAAAAGAATGCAAGTATACATCCCCGCATATACTGAGAAATATTTATGCATACAGATATACGCATATACCTTTTTTGATATGTACTGGTTTATGCAACAATACCTCTGTGTATACATCCAAGCAACGTTTTCAGCTTATGAACGTCATTAATTCCTGTCTCCAAACCCACTTTTTTCTATGACTTGTCTTTTTACTGCTTAAGAAAACATAGGGGAGGCAGACAACAGGATAACACTTTTAGATAGTTACCTTATGCTTGTGTTTACCCTAAAAAGGAATACGCTCTGTACAAATTATTTCAAAGTAACATCACGACATTGTTGGCATGATGGGTCCCAGAGCCTGCCAAGCCATAATGCTTCATTCTACACTTTTTTCTCAGAAGAAAGAACCTCATAAGGATAAGTGAATTGAAAGGGAGGTTTTTGTTTGGTTTTGGGGTTGGTTTTTTTGTTTGTTTGTTGTCTTTTTGGGTTTTTTTTGTAATTAGAAGAAAATTCACAATGGCATTCGTCTTTCTACAAACTGGTGTCTTTCCTTCATATCTACTAAATACAGAAGCTCTGTGATGTTTTTTATCAGTTGCTATAAATTCCACAGTCATCTCTGGATGTCTAGAAAGATAGAGTTTGTAGTTCGTTACCCTGAGGGATGGGATATGTGACTCTCCCCTGCCGAGTCTCTGTTGTTCTGCAGGCTTCCAGGTCACCCATACTCCTCAGTTCCTTGTTCTGCAACACTCTGAGGAGACTGTCCCTTCTGAGTAGTTCTCAGTTCTTTACTTGGAATTCCATGTATCCCAGATACAGCAGTCTTGTTGGATCAAGCCAACAGGCCGCTTTTCTGCTGGTACCCAAAGCAGTGTAACGCAGTGACATACAACACACAATAGTGAAGTGCCATTCATCTCTGAGAGCAGTTTGTCAAAATTAGCAGGGCAATTCTCACAGTATTTATAAACTGAACAGAATATCTTAATGCTCCCTTGCAAAAGAGACATTTGGCACAAAGTAATTGATTTACCACGGACAGGTACTTAGGCAGTCATATGTCAAAGAGTCTTTTGAAATATCTGGTCTTTAACAAAATTTGCTTCTCTAAAGCACTACTGAGAGCTTGATCTCACTGTCCTTGTTCAATCAGTTTACATTAGCATGGGGATGTATTTCCTTTTTTCCCCATTTTTTTCTCATTTATTCTGGATTTTTTTTTTTTTTTTAAATAGTTAATAAAAGGGACAGGTCAGCATTCAACATTTTAGTCTCATTTTAAGATATTCTGGTAGATGCCGACTGGCCCAGTTCAGAAATTAAATCAATGGCGCAAACCATCATGTCTTAAGATTGATGGATGTCAACACCAGCCAAATCCTCTGTGGTGGAAGAAGGGCTGAATGCTGCATCTGGGAGCAGTTAAGACCTTTTATGACCTGAAGTAGAGCTGATGAACACATTGATCACAGCTCAGGGAAGCAGTGTCTCCTTTCTCCTCTGAAAATGGTTAGCCAAGATGCTTTTAACTAATTGGTTCTTGATTTCATGTCTTTTGAAAGACCAAGGGGATCTTTTATAACTCCTTAACTGCTACCACTGTATCTGGTACCACAACATTTCCATCTTGGACACATGCTTCAGTCTTAGCCAAATACTACATCTTGTGCTTCTGTATCTTGAGTGAATATATGATGAAGAAGAGAAATATCCTTTGCAGAATCCATGTTGCTGTCATAGGTTACTCCATTTTCCCACTTACACTCTTACACTTCAGCTAGAGAAAAATGGACCTACAACACAGAGGTACCAGTGGTAGAATTTTCATAATAATATAGTTAATGTTTTGCAGCTGTGTCAATCAAAATCTTCAAAAATATATTTTTAGTTTTCCTTATAACTTATAACAATTATGCCCTACAATGTAATGAAGATTTTTGGTGCCAATGTGGGTATAATTTTGATGACTAACTGAAGATTATTTTACCAGCATGTCAGTTAAACTATTAAGAACTGGTAGAATAATCTTCCTTTCTCTGCCTTTTCCTTCACACTACAGATATTTAAGATAAGGGAAAATCATGCATTTTAATGCTTTATGAAGTACTTTAAAAGAAAGTAGAATAAAAGGTAATTTTTAAATGGTCTGTTAGATTTATACTTCTAGGGGGTTTGGGTTTTTTTTTTAATGAAGGTCATTAGAACTTTGTTAAGTTCATAATTTTTCCTTGTAACATTAGGGTTATTAAGTACAACATAATTTTTCACTGATATATATGGCACAATGTCAAACCATAAGCCAAGCCAAATGGAACACAGAGGGAGAGAGAAGGGGGGACGTACTAACAGAGGTATTTCTTAATAACGGAAACCTAGCAAAAGAGGCATCAAATTTGTCAGCAGAACTGCAGATATGACTCTATCAATAATCCATGGCACTTTTGTATTTCCCAGCTGAGGCTATTATACAGCTTTGGATGACAGCCTGATTCAACTTCATCATGCAATCCACTGGGACAGAAACTCATAACTGGCTTTCAACATAGATCCTTCATATAAAGGGTAATAACTGGAGCCAGTCAGTGTGGTAAGATTATCAGAGTCTGCAGCAATGAACTGCAAAATGTGGGAAAGACAGTCTGACAGAAACCTGACAAAATAACCTCAGTGGCATAACGCCTTTAAACATCAAGGAGAAATAAGGTACTAGAAAGATCCCCCACAGAATCCTCCTCAACACTGCTCAGCTGATGCTTTTTAATTAAACTTATCTGGACCTATCTTAAGACATTACAGAAAATGAATAATTAATCAGGAACTTGAGCTACTTCAAGAAAAGTGATAAAGACACTACAGAAGGTTTTATCTGTGCTGATGAACATTATTGATGTTCTTGCAAGTCCACTGATTTATAATGGAAGGTTTCAATAGTACTGTCATTGTGACATAACAGTATTATCTAATAATGTACTATCTAATAAGGTCTTTATCTAATAATGTATCTATGCAATGTCCATTAAAGAAACTTAATTATGCCTATTAAATTGTCAGGGGCAAAAGTTTCAAAACCTTCTACATGACTTATTTAGGATCCACTATCTTATTTTCAGAGATTCAGTATAAACCTGGCCAGAGCCAGACAACTTCACCTCCAGTTCTTGAAGTCCTTCAAAATTTGCATAAAACTTCATTCTTCATTTGAATTTTATATAGGCTGGCTTTCACATCCAGGTGGAAACTCAAGGGCCCGAATTTGTGCAAACCGCCCCTCATGAGCAGAGCCATTTAACAGGACACTTTTGATTGTACATATAGAGGCAGATGTATTTAGTTGACAACATTAAACTGGGTAAAACCATTAAATCAATTTGCGTTCAAGCAGGTTTTTTCCACAGCAAAAAGAATTTTTCACAGTTCATTAAATTAGTACATATAAAATATTTTTTTAAAAAAGGGTATTTTTGATCAAAATTTTGAAATTGAGGATGAGATTTGTGTCAAAAATTTTTGCTGGCTACAATGCATGTAACACCAGAGCAAATCAGCCCACCTTTCTATAGACAATAGACAAGAGTATAAATCTGTAGACAACAATTGAACTCATTAATCTGGGATATATGGTTTAGGATTGCACCCTAGAAGTGCCCATTTCTTTCCCTTGATTATAAAAAGACTCCACAAGGATGACTGAAATCTTGAGGATCAGCTGAATTCTGCAGAAACATTTTCATATTTTGATAGAAAGCAAGTATTGAAATTTTTTCCAACAGGATATTTGTGGTTTCTGGTGTTTGGTCTCCTCTTTCTACAAAGAATGAAAATGTCAAAACATCCTGAAACACAAAATATCTTTATTTTACTTGTCACTACTTATCAGTAACATAGGAATCTCAGAAATCTCTGTCTAGTGTCTGAAGCATAAGGTACAATCACCTGAGTTTAAGAACCATAACAAGACTTCCAATAGAAAATCACTGAAAGTGCACGACAGCCGTTAAAGGAGGGCATAGGTACTGTGTTAAATTGTTAGATGTTTCTACTGAAGCCTACTGCAATATATTAACCCTTCTTCATGCTTCAAGTAACAAACATGAGGATTATGTAAGATAACTTTTCTGCCCAATACAGCAGTGAGGAAACAGTCCCATTTGTCTAATAAACTTTCCTGTGCCTCTTTCCCTTCTGCTATGACCTTTTCTTAACTGTGCTCTTCATTACTTAGTCAGAACAAAACACCACATTGACACTTGAGAATGCTGTTTTGTTTCCGAATCAATCCCCTATACACTAACAATTTGTGGAGATATTTTGTTGCAATTCTGTGTCAGTTCACAGAAACATTTTTACATTTTTATAGAGGTGTTACAAAAATAAGTTTGCAGGGTGGGGCAGGGGTGCGGGTTTGGAATGTAGCAAATAATCTTAGTATATTCAAGGGCAGTATAATGAGTATTCTTTGTAAAAAGAAAAGAGTAACTCACCTCTGTGCAATACCTGAGAAGACATAATTGCTTACATAGAGAGTGAGAGAAAAAGCTATACAGTCAGGGATTATTACAGAGGTTTCTGTTACATATTGCACAACTGTGCTAGCCCCCATTCTCCACTGACACATTAATTCCATTCCATGGAAACCTTGAAATTCAGCTATGTTCTGAGCCAGAGTGAAAAACAAGCTTATTACAATTCTCCATGGGAGGAAAAACCTGGAATCCTTGCACTGAGGTAGGTCAATGGTTTTGCTGAATCCAAAATCTCAAAAACTCCAGGGTTTCTGCTCCTGGCAGCAACCTCCCCCCTGATTATTACAAGGTTGTAGATATTTGAATGCATGATGTCAAATAACATGATTTAGGAGAGGAAGAACTCATCACTTTTCCATTCAGCTAATGTGAAAGTAAACTAAATTTGCCCTGTTTCTAGAAGAATTTTAGTAGAACATATTTGCTCTTTTTTTTTTTTTTTTAATAAGGGTAAATCAAAGATATTAAGTTAAAATTGCACAGATTTCCTCTCTTTCTTAAAAGAAACCTCTGTACCCTGACTTCTGTCACATATCTGGCATGTTTGCATAGACTTTTAAATGAAGCTTTATGTGGTTTAAGAAATTACTACCTATATGAGACAAGAGACTTTAAAACCAACACAAATTAATTCATAAGGCAATTAATCATAAAATCATAGAATATGGGCTTCAACAGACGTCATTTAGTCCAATTTCCTACTCAAAACCAGACTATTATCAACACATGATCAATACTAAAAAGATCACTCTTCATTTGAGTCTTTTTTCGGTGATAGAGATGTGAACCATACAAATCATAAAATCTTAATAAGGAAACTATCATGGACTTCCAGCTTTTCATATATCAGCAACATTCTCAAACCACTTTTTCTAGTATTATCCTCTCAGGGACAACACATAAGGGCCGCCATTGCAAATATTAATTCCTTTCTAAAAATACACACATTACAGAACTTAGCATTAAAAATATATGAAAGATCATTTAATGTATATTTATATGCAGCATAAATTCTTACTTATTAAAATAATAAAAGATAAAGAATTTGTTGTGCTGTATTTATATTTATTGTAAAGGTATTCTGTATTTCAGAAGGTGCAGTGGTTGCCACGGAAACTAATTTTTAGTCTATTGCAGAGTAAATAATTCCATAAATCTCACTCCATATCCAGTTCACAGGTATGATTTCCTTTTATTATTGGGATGGGAGAGGAGAAAGGGATAAATTTTTTCCTCCCTAGGTATTTTTCCCATGTAGTAGCTTTTCAGTTTGTCTTACAGTGTTTTAAAGAAAAACAGAAGTAGTTAAGAACAGAAGAGAGAAACCCGGATCTTGCAGAAGTCCTTGTCCAAATTACTGAATGCTTCACGAACTTATGGAAAATCATTTACTTCTCAGAACTTTGTTGCTTCCATCAGTAGAATACAAATAAAAGACATACTAAATGTAGTTCTCAATAGGTTGAGAAGCTGAGAAAATTATTTTTGGAAAATGATTTAAAATACTGCAACCAAAAGCGTTGTATAAGCTCAAAGTACTACTGTCATTGCTACCATTTCTTACTGTGATGGGATCAGTGAAGTTCATTTTTATAGAAAAGTTGTCACATGAATTTCACACTTCCTAGGACCAGCACATCATGTATCACACACCAGTATTTTAATGTTTTAAGAGAAAGAGACTTAGCTTTCATCCAGCATGCAATCTTGTAGTTAGTTAAATGCCTGTGGATGTTTATTCGACACCCCAAGGTGTTTTCTTTAGGAATGTAATGATGGCACTGCACTAAGAGCTCCATCTTTACTGTTTTACATCTTTCTGTGCTATAGTGTTACTATCTGTGCAACACCATACACACTATCTATGTTTCTAATAGGAAAACTACCTTTCTTTTGTGCTCAGTTTTTATTTTTCTTCCAGAACCTATATTTTCACATTACCCTTTGCAGCCTATCTTCTGCAATGTCCATGGAGAGCTGGAAAGTAGAAACCTATTTTCTACTAACAGGACTAAAGCAGAGAGGAGCTAACAGATCCAGCTAAAACTGTGAAGGCAAACTGTGCCAGGGCCAGAAGATGAATCACAGCTCCAGTGCCTACCTCCACTATTTCAATTGTTTACATAGCAGGGCCTGACTGCCATAGTAAGGAGGGAAGCTGTCAAACAGCATCAGCTCTGAGTGTTGAACATGGCCATGTCCAGCAACATGGATTTCACCACTGAGCCCCTTTAAAACTTCCTGCAGTAAAGGCACCATTTGAACTGTACACTGAGGAAATGGACTGCTGAAAGGAGGAAGAGAAGAGTAGAAGTCACAGAGTTCCTGATACTCAAAAGGGAAGGGGGAAGGGGAACAGATAGGGAAGGTTCTGGAGAATTGGTGCCACCACAACTGCCAGGAATATGAGGGATACAAAGTAGGAAACACCAAGTGGTGCTGCTGGCAATCGATCTTTCACCAGCCCCAGCAGATTCTGTCTGTCTGCATCAAGTCTGTTGGCTTTTCCTAATGCTCTGACATAATAAAAACAGGCAGCAGGGCCAAGGCCATTTTGCTGTCCCCAGGGTTCTGCTGCCTTGGAGAGCTACCTGAGCCATGATGAGAGACAGGCCAAGCTTAAAAACAGCAAAACTATAGCCAGAGCAATTTTGTGCAGTTACATCAATGCTAGAAACATAGAATATCCTGAGTTGGGAGGGACCACAAGAATCATCAAAGTCCAACTCCTGGCCCTGCACAAGACAGCCCCAAGAATCACACTACGTGCATTGTTGTATGCAAATACTATAGTTTTGATGCAAAGAACTACCAATTATCTGTGAATATCAGGAAGGTCTCCATAAGGAACCAGGTATAGGCATCACCTACAACATACACAAAAGTAGCTAGTGGATATAAAACTGCATAACGGTATTTTTTCAAGAGATTGCCCTGTCCCAGCTCACATGAGTGTAGCAATGCCTCTAAATTCATCTTATAAGTGATATAAAGAAGCATTTTCAAGCTTGAGTTGAACAGGGACTTCTTTATTTTGCTTGCTGTTAAGCGTTAAATCTGTCTCTCCCTTCTGTCTGATTCCATGTATTCCCTGTTCAAGTGAAAACTGCTTTTAATTTCAATGGCAGGTGTAAGGGCTCAGATTTTAGGCAGATCATATGTGCACTGGAGTCTGACTAGTAGTTTAACTACTTAATTTTTGACAATGATTTTTCAAACAAAAGCAAGGCTAAAATGCCATTTTTGAGATATCTCCAGTGGTTGCATTTAATCACACTACTCAACTAAGTGTTTCCAAGCAATTCTATCTTCTTTATACAGAATTTATAGTCTGATTCAGTAATAATGAGGGAAAGGAAGATTACCATAATCATGTTTTCTGACTTATGTATTTATCCATACACTAATACTGTAGAAAGCACATTTCCTTTTCTGATGCCATCAAAGTATTCCTTATGTACTAAGTATGAAAACTTGGGCATTCTGGGAATGTCATGTTTGTTTAGCCCTGAGATTCTGAATGTTTTGGGTAAATAGCAAAAGAATCCAAATGCAGCATTTGGTTACAAGGAAATACATGAAAGAAAATGTTTACACAAGGAACCTTTATATCTAAATAATTTCTCTTCTTACAAATCTTCAGACCAACATTGACATTTCAGAGCTTGCCAAACATATACCCACCTTGAGCAGAACAACTATCACACAACTGCAAAGGTGCTACAGCTGATCTCCATCAATAATCTGCACATTCTTAAGGTGCCTCCTGTTTCTGGCTCTTTGCTTTCCTACTCCATCTTCTGCATTTTTCAAGAACTGGAGTTTTTAATATTAATGCTGTTATAATGACTGTACATTTGTGAAGAAAGCATGGGACTGAATCATATGGCTTACAAAAATTTACATAACATGATACAATATAACCTAAACTAAATCACTCAAAAGAATGTGAGTAAAATGAAAGGTATATTTGAGGTCCCTAACTCTCTTCTTAAATTATACTTCACACCTAAAAGCATCCATAATCATGGGATTCAGGAAAAGGTTTATTTCATGTCCATCTTAGGAATGCAGAGGCCAGTAAAAATACTGTTTATTTGGCAGATTTTCTCAGACATCATTTCAGTTACTCAAAAATTTATGCAAAAATGTCAAAATGCGTGAATTTCTTGACATATACAAAGTACAATGTGTAAAATGAAACTCAGAATTGCAATCAGGTGGAGCAAACATTTTTATACTCATCTCTGTAAACTAATGAAATTTGATTTTGGCATGCACTCAGGTATCTGATATCCTGAAAGCTTCAGAATAATGCATACTTGCTTTTCATAAAATAGTTTTACTGAGAGATGGTTGGAAGAGATAAATGCTCTTTTTCCTGCCTTTTCCACTATTTAAAATGCACTATTGTGTTCATTTTACTGAACTAAAATGTCCAACATCATTTAATATTGTATCTGCACTGACTTTAAATTGTTCTTTTTCAGTTGCTGGGTTTTGTTTGTTGGTTGTTGGTTTTTTTGGAGGGTTTTTTTTTTTTTTTGGTTGGTAGGTTGGTTTTTAATACAACATTTTATATTGCAAAGCAATGTTAATCCATTGTAAAATTCTTTACTCACCTTCTGTACAGTTTCTTTAGCAATAGTTGAAAAACTGCTCACAAATTAGTTAAATAATAAGAAGAAACTAGTGCATATTGACAACAGAAAACACAGTAAAACTTTAAATCTGGCCATTTTTGTAGGCAGCTGTTTTGTGGGAAAATAAATAAAGGGCAAGAAGGCCATGACTGAAGGAAAGGAAGCATTTACTGAGATAGGTGGTATTCAGGGCATTTAGAGAGGTTTGTTTCCACTGGAAATTACATGTTTTGTATATGGGGTTTATGTACTTCCCTGAAAAGTCCATAAAACAATATAGGTTAAATTATGGGTCATTATTGTTTAATTTTGCACATAGATAACCTAGATGTCTAAAGATTGTTTGCACTGGTTTTTCTTCAAGAAATTCTGATCAATGACATTGATTTTGAGGACACAATATGCCAGTGTGAAACTATGATCTCCTTCTTAATGCACAGTTACAATGCACATTAAATAAATAAACCAGAATGCAGTACCTCTCATAGCTTCATTGCCTCAATTAATCAAAGAGCTCAATGTCTCTAATTAACATTAGTGTATTGTTTGGTTTTAGGACAGGGTAATCATCTTAAACTGACTCACACACTGCAGACAGGAGCTCAGACTTAATGTTAATCCCACTTTAAAACTCCTACTTCTCTGCAAGAAGAGGGAAGCCATGCCAGTGACCCACAGGTTTAAATGCTCCACTTCAATTACAATTTCAAGAGTATATATACACACACACATTAAAAATAAAATGGCAAAAAAGGTCAAAGACAATCTATTCATCAAAGACAACATCCATTAGATCCACAGGTTAATGTGCACAACTAAGATATAGGAGACTGAGGTCTTCTTTGTAGTTAAAAATACCTATAAACCAGAATAGATCTAACATAGTTTTCTTCCAGCAGCAGCAGGTCAAAAACAGAGTGAGGGGAGGAATAAAAATTATTTTCCTGAGGAAACAGCAGTAATACAGTAGTTTGTATTGAATCCAGAAGCACAAGATCCCATAAAATATTCTTGTATCTGTGAAACAAGAGGATAACAGAGAATTTTGTAAAACTGTTGTATAAAGTACTTAAGCTCTAAGAGCAAACTGATCTGCCTGGAAATAAGGGAAAGGGAAATAAGTCTTAAAGAGTTATTCAAAACTGACAGCACAATTTTGTTCCTACTCATAAGCACTTTTCCTTCATTTTGAGGTCTTGGTCAGAGAGCAGGATATCTGGATTTATTAAAAATTCTCTTTTGCTTTTGTACTAAAAAATTTGGTTTCCAATCAAAATTATAAATATATTAGCAAATAGTCAGGCCAACATTCATTGCATTGTGAATCAGTCTGCTTCCAAAACACTATCTAGGGTTTTTTTAAACCATCAACAAAAGGAAGATCTAGAAGTAAGCCTTATGGGAAATATTATTTTTGTATGCGGTCTCTCTGCAGTTCATTTCTGAGACACATCCAGGACATGAGAAAAGAAACAGCATCTCAGAGAAAGCAAGAATACGCAAAACTACAAAGACTTCTCTAGGGATGTCATGCCTCTGGTCTACTGGTTTATAGATTTGTGTACAGGACTGTCACTCTCCTAACTGAATTGATAGATTTTCTTTTTATGCTTGAACACTGAACAGAGATAAAGAGTCAAGGAAATACACATCTTTATTCCTTCAAATATTCTGTTCTCTCTTAACAAACACATTTGAGAAGGAGAGTTCACCAAACCCCCAGACATAGTCATGCTAAAGCAGACTCACCTGGGAATCCATCTATTTATCATACACCACTTTTGTCACATTTATTTAAAGTGACAAAATTACACACAATATGGTACCACTGTGATTTGCATCATTATTTTTTAAATTCTGTTACTGATGCACTCTTCCAAAAGCTGGCACAAGGGAGCCTACCAACTTCTAAATTTTTATGTTATTCCTCCATAGCTGTGATAGCAGCAATTCCCCATTCTACACAGCTTCCTGTTCATGAACAGCTGGTGGTATACTCCTCACTTTCTCCTTCCCACTGCCCCGCATTTACTAGGGCTTCAGCAATCCTAGTTATTGATTTAGCCACCCAAGGCATGAAGCCCTGGTGTGATAACTAAATTCTTCTTTCTGGAAAGGCTAGATAAATGATATACGAGATAACAGGTTTGCTTGTAATGCTTCTTTATCTGCCTATTTATCTACTTCCAGAACTCCAGTTGTGGTACTTCTATATAGATATTGGTAAAACATTTCAAACAAATGACTGTCTGAAGCATCAGGTATTTTTCATGACCTCTCCTCTATGTGGTCTGTTTCCCTCTCATATATGTGTCACTCAGAGGGCCTCCGAAACACCTTGTAATGTTTAGTTAGTTTATGGTGTAGAACACTTTTCACCCCAGAAAAACTTTGAGGAAATTTCCATGAATTTATATTCTCACTTACCTGAGTACTATGGTTTGGACACTTTTACTTCCATTTGATCAAGTTTTATTAGTCGCTATCATACACGCTTATCTCAATAGTTACAATATTCATAGGAGACAGTACAGAAAGGAACTGCAAATGCATCAAGATTTATAAGTGCTTGTAGGATTTTGCCTGAATTCTTATTAGTCTGACTGGCAATAGTTAAGTGAATGATTAAGACTGTTGTCTACAGTTTCTGTTTCCTCCAGCTGAAGATCTTGCATTCTCACTCAATTTCCTTATCTTAGAACTGTGTGGCTGCTCTGAATAAAAGACAATTTTCCACATTTGTAACTTTCTTGAAACAGATAATTAAACTATACTGTGGGTTTCATTAGCATGAAATTAGCGTGAACTTAGTGTGAAATTAGCATGAAAAAGAACCCTGAGCTCAGCAGCACAATTGCATTCACTAAAGTTTGTACTGCTTTTGTCTGAGACAGGGTTAATTTTCTTCAGTGTAGCTGATAGGGGTCTGTGTTTTGGTTTTGTGCTGAAAACAGTGGATTTGTGCTGAAAACATCGAAGTTGCAGTTACCACTGGGCAGTATTTACGCAGAATCAAGGCCTTTTCTGCTCTTCATTATGTCCCACCAAATGAGGGAGCTAGGGGACACATGAAGTTGGGAGAAGACAGCTGGGTCAGTTACTCCAACCTGCCAAAATGACAATCCTTACAAAATCATGCAGGGCATATGAAGCTGAAAGAGAAGAAAGAAGGGAACATTCAGGGTAACAGTGTTTGTCTTCCCAAATCGCAGTTACACATGATGAAACTGTACTTTTTTGGGGGAATGGCTGAACATCTGCCTGACCCCTGCAAGCGGTGAATGAGCTTCTTGTTTTGCTTTGCTTGTCTGTATGGCTTTTGCTTTACGTATTAAATTGTCTTTATCTCAATCCATGGGTTTTCTCACTTTTGCTCTTCTGATTCCCTCTCCCATCCCAACAGCAGGGAGTCTGTGAGCAATTGTGGGGTGCTTAGCTGCCATGTGTGGTTAAATCATGACAAAGTCCTACTAATTTACCATTCCCTTTCTACAGTACCTGGACAAGATGCACTGTTTATAGCTAAATAAACTTGAAAAATGAGCCCAAATTTTAAGACAACTGTAAAAGTGATATTCTAAGCCCTGTCTCATTGTAGGCACACTATATTTTCTTTCTGGGAGACAATATAATCAGTTGTCAGCTTCTTGGTGCATCTGATCCTTTATTATGTCAGAATTACGATGTCCATGATACATCTTAGCTTAATAGTGTCTTCAGTAATGCAAAAACACCTTGAGATTATTAGAAACTTTGGAAGACATTTACCAGGCAATTCACAGATTTCAACAGTCTAATCAGTATCTATAAACATTGTCATTAGCTGTCTTTTACCTTGGGAATCAGCTCATGACCTTTAGACTAAAAATTGTTAGGCACACTAGTAAGGAAAAGGATATATATATCACACATGTAAAAAAAAAGGCCACGAGACAGCTGAAACTGTGACTAGGATCTGAAGCAGCCTCTACCATTCCAGGTCCACACTTATGGTCATCAGCCTGTGCTGCTTCCCTAATAGCCAGATGGCATGTTTCAATGTTTGTAATGGCAGTTTTGGCTTCAGGTTGAATCCCAACTGATGTTTTCAGTTCTCTATCTGTAGTGCTGATGTCCAAAAAGCTGCAAGGTGCTTCTTTCTCTTATCTAGCCAAACCTGCAAAACCCTTCCCCAGTATCTTATACTGATAACTTTCATACTGTTACCAAATAATAACACAAGACACTAAAGTCTGTTGACCTCCAAATATTGCATCATGGCTGGCTTTTTAATGGTTACCATACTCCTTATTCAATGTGTTGAATAAATCACACTCACACAGAAAAGGTAACTTCTAATCCACTGAACTAGATGCAGTTTGCATGCTTCTCAAAACTTCAACTTACCTACTTCACACAACTTCAAAAGTATCCCAATGTCTCAAGTTTTAATTTCTGTTAGTTTGCAGCAACTGCAGGGTTCTTTTAAAATCAGAATTGTTAAAATATTTGTCTATATTAACAACAATTTAGAGAGATTTAAAAATCTATACATGCTTCTAGTCAGACACTTCAATATAAAATCACTACCCAAAATGTCTTACTTCCCCTATTTACTTTCACTGGTTTTATTTGTACATACATTTCCCCTTTTGTGGTCTAAAGAATGCTCATGTACTGTAACCAAACAGTAATTTCAGATTTAAAAGACAACTGGAGTTCGTTTGGTCCAATCACCTATTTATTTAGACAAAGCAGGACTAACTTCATAGCTAGACCAGGTTACTCACAGTCTTCTTTAGTCAGTCTTTGAAAATATCCAAGGATAGAGCACTCATAACCTCTCTGCGAAATAACAGAGCTCATCACCCAAATTAGAAATTCAGTCTAAGAAATAAGTTTGACAAAAATATTGAGCAGTTATACTCTATTTAATTTTCTCATTTGAAACCCTGTGATGACCCTGGATAAAGGAATAAATAAAATTCTGCCATAGGGTAACAGAGGGCAGATTTGAGACGAGGAAGAAAGATTTCCAAATCACTGAAAATGGTATTAAAAGACATTCAAAGGTACTAAATACAGAACAACATATTATCTGCCATAGCAGATAACCCAACACACATAGGTGAAATAGGGATTAGGAAAAGTATGCATTAGCAAAATAAGGTATCATTTACTTATGTCAAGGCTACATTATAAAATAAAACTGCTTTTATTCATTCTTGAAAAATATGTGAAAGTATAAGACTGGAAAGAGAAAAGGACCATGAAACATGCAGTAAGGCAGTCAAAAGCTACCAGAAATTTATAGAAGGTTGCACAATTATTTACAAGTATTTTAAAGACTTTTAATGTAATCATTTTAGGTAAAGACCAATATATTACAGCCAACTTGCTTTCTTTCACATCTTGTGTTGGGGCAACATGTCAACAAGATCACACAACTTTTCACACTCAGGTTCTCATCTGAAAATATTCATTAAGTCAGTAAATGTTAAAGCCATAGCCACAGCTCTAGGGTCAAAATGATATTCCTTTATCTACAAAAATGAGTGAAGGATAAAACCACCTAGTATTATACTTACCAATATAAGCTGCAGGGAGGAAAAGTGAATCTCATTCCTACCTCACACCATTTTACACTTTTTGCATCAGAACCATGCACTAATGAACTCTGATACAGTGATTCTTATTGTATTATAGTGCTGATAACAGATTGATTCAGTAGCTGACAGTGTACAATTACATTTCTACCTATAAGTAACTTCCCTAAAAACTTCACTGTAAGCAGAAGTAAATGATTTCCCCGCTACAAGAAAAAAAATAATGCAATTTACTCTTCTAATTTCCTGACAGTATTAGAAGAAAGTATTTATAATGCAGCAATATAGTTCTGCAGAATTAGGAGAAAAGAGCTATTGCTGCTGAAGTTTAAGTTCATACATTCAGTAAAAGCCTCTGCTTGCAAATAGCAAGTGGCATAAATGAGGTAACAGATAAGGATAGAATGAGTTGCAAATTGTTTTTATAAATCTCTACACATAACTGAATGGGTATGCAGTTTCATTCATTAGAGAAATTTTTAATACCTTGTTTTCTAAATTGTCTGTAAAACATGTCAAACCATAATATCTAAAAAAGTAAAAATCCAAAAGCAGTTTGTGACTAGCACAAAGGATTACCAATGTGAACAGTATTGTTTATTTAGTTTGTCTTAAGTCATCTGCAGAGGAAACTCATCTTTATGACACATTTGTAACATGTGTTTTTTTATGAACAGGCATCTCTCTCCACTGTGGGGAGCTAACTGGTCTGTCGTATGTATGATGTGCTACCATGAAGGTAAAACAAAAAATGTGTTGCATTTTTTGAGTATCTTACAAAACAATTAACAGGAAAATATGATCTATAAAACTTGACTATAAAGCTTAATTATGATTTGTGTTACACAAACTACATAGACACCCTGCACGAGACACTAAGCTGGGCATATTAGTGTTTTCAATTCCCTCTATCCTACCTATTCTGTTCATCTCAGCCTCCTGAAAAAGCCACTGACCATTTTCAGTTTAAAAAAGGGTACCAGAAAAGGTGTACATGCATTTTAATATCTGTAGATGAAGGAGAATACTGCAAAATAATATTCCTTGTTAAGAATTAATAAAGCTATTCCACATTCAAAGGACAGTGCTGTTATCTGCATTACTTACTGGCTGAGTTAGACATCTTGATGCATGTTTATTTTATTAAAAAGTTAAAAGCATAGAAAATATGTAGTCCAAGGGAATTCGCTTTTAAGAACCTGAAATTACACTGATAAAGAAAAATGAAACATATTTGAAATAATTTGAATTAGGGAAGAAAAACGTGATTGATTTATTACAAGAGAAAATAGCATGCAGAAACCTAGGCAATGAAAGTGTTTATGGAATTATGATGTACACATGAGAAATACTTATATTATGTAGCTTAAGGTTTTATTGGAATTTAGAATAGGCTGATGTTATTTGGCTTGACTCTTACAACAATATAGAGGTGGAATCAGTTCTGTGGTGTTTGTAAGGTTTAAAATACTTTATTTTACTGTTCTCTTTAAAGTAATAAAATTCTTTTAGAAAGGAAAAAGTGTATAACACAACAACATATCGGCTACAGATGTGTTTACAGAAGGTCTAAAGCGGAATAATTTCAAGAAGTCTGTCCCATTTCCTGTGAGTATGCCATCCAGGCTCAAAATGATCCAAGGCAGGAGAGCCCATCACAGTCCAGCCCAGGAAGAGAGAGTTTTAGAGCAGAAAACTCTTGCAGATCTCAACAGCTGAAGCTCTCACTCTCCTTGATGGTGACTTATTCACATAACTTTGACAATAACATCTTCCCACTCTCCAAAGGCAGAGGAAAGAGACTATCAAACCTTGACAAATTCAGTGATGAATTTAAAGTTATAGCTGACATTATTCAGTTGGTTAGTCAAATCTATACTTACTCATTCTGGAAGATTCCAACAACTGCTGACTATATGCCAAAGTGTATCTGAAGTGCAGCTAAACTAAAAAACATCCATTGACTCTGACAGTCTTTTCCAGAACTCCAAAATATTACTGTGCTGGTTTAAAGGTAAACCAGCAGGAGAAATGAACCCAACTCAAGAGAGATTACAAGTCAGAATTAAAATTTACTAACAAGATTACAATAAACACAATCATACAGAGAAAAATTGGCTTTAGCGCACAAAGAACAGATGTATAACCCCGCACCCTGGGACATGAACATAGTGGTATTCATTAGCCCCTATGATGACTATCCCTGAGTGTAAAGTAAAAGTAAAGGAAAGAAAAACCTGTTGGTGAGCATGATACTCGCAATCTTGTCAAGAGTGGCATCCGCAGCTCTGTTGATGTTCTGGTCCTCCTCTGAATCCAACCAGTGGTGGTACCAGAAGTCCCCAAACTCAAAGATTATATATGCTTAGGTTCAGGTGGGAATGCCCAGTACTCCCCTCTCAGGGCAAGCAGTTTCACAATGGGTGATTTAACTCTGTGAGTCATGCAACATTTTTGGAATCTTTAATGGCCCATTAGCAGACATGACCCCTCAGGCTGGGTGTGAAGGTGCTAATGACTCCCTGGAGGGGAGTTATTATGCCCGAGTTATTGGTGTGAAGACAGCAAACTTTCCTATCTCACAGTGTTCTTAAGCACCCAGCTCATAGCCTTCAGTGTCAGGTGCACCCTGGGCAGCTGCTGCAAATGATCCTGTATTAACAGTTCATCAGAACTGACATAGAGGGTTGTAGAATGCACAGTTTTGGTTATACCCACATAGTGACAAACTGGTCCTGGGCCCTGTAATTAGAACAAATACTGAAATATTCCTTTAGAAAGACCTATTTTTAAAAGCCAGAAGTTTGAGAGAACTTTAATATGGTAACTGTGAACAAAGGAAGGAGGTCTGAAACTAGAAGAAGCTAATGGTGATCAGTTCTTTTGCATTTAAACACATTGTCTACTCCTGAGGAGTCAGGGTTCAAAATAATGAAGCTTATGATGACCCTAAGGAAAAAGAAATCTTTTAAGGCACAAAAGTCATAATGTTATCATTTACAATTGTATTTGTAAATTGTACACAATATTGTATAACTGATTTGCTTGAAACTCTGCACATAATTAATATTTCCTGGTACAGTGTTTAGCACTTTTCTCTCATCAACTTGTCAGGAATTTATTCAGAGAACATTTAATAATGATAAAAGTGATTTTTTGCATAATGTTCTTATGCTACAAAGAGGGACCTCTGATATGACCCTCCTCTTCTCCCCCTTCTTCAGTATTTTGTATTCTCTTTTATCTCTTTTCTCTTCCTTTCTGTGATCAGCACTTTATCTATCTGTCAGATCCTTGTTAGTGGCTGAAGAATTTTTATTTTTTTTTCTGAGTAGCAGACTGAAAATTACTGAGACCTCCCTCAACAAAGCACATATTTAGATTCTGGAATCTAGTGAATATTATCCCTGTCAAACACATGCTCTCTCACAGAATTAATCCTCTGTAACACACTAAAGAATTTAGTCCATAAAATTTGAACTGATTTCTCTCTCATTTGAAGGAAGGGGGGAAAACAAGGAAGAGATTTTCTAGTGCTAGCTATTTTAGGTACCATCTCTTCCCAAATATTTGTGTCTCCCACTCCATCAATTTTAGAAGAAAAGGATTCCTAGATTGTTGATTTAATCTATTTGATAGAGAGAAATGTGTGTGTTGTGAGGATGTACTGGGACAAGCTGGGACAGAGCTAACTTTTTTCAAAGCAGCTTGTATGGTGCTAGTTTAGATTTATGGCCAAAACAGTAATGATAACAAACATGTTTAGCTATTTCTAAACAGCAGCTCCATAGCAGCAAGACCTTTGTTGTTTCAGTCTGTGCTACTGCAGTGAATAGATTGGGGCTTATGTAATAAGTTACAAGGGAACACAACCAGGCAGATGACTCAAATTAACAAGGGACATTACATGCTCTATAATGACAGTCTCAGCAATAAAAGAGGAAAGAAGGGGGTTTAGAGAGGTTAGCTACCTTTTGCTTAGGAACGGGCTAGACATTGGTCTACCTGATGGAGATAATGAGTAATTGTCTTTGCATGACTCCTTTTTGTTTTCTATTTCCTCTCTTTTCTTCCACTTACATTTCACTTATTAATTTATTATATTTTTATCTCAACTCCTGAGTTTTCTTGATTTTATTTTTCTTTACCTCTTCCCCTGTCCCACTGAGAGTGGGGAATGACCAAGTATCTGTGTGCTGATTAGTTGCCCACCTGTGTTAACCCACAACATGCTGAGAAGGAGACCTGATTCCCTCCATTCAAGGCTAAAGGAAAGGAATGTATTTAAATGTATAATCAAGTGAAGCAAACAGCAACTATTTCAGTAATCCAACCTTCACTGAATGTTCCCATTTCAGTCTAGCCTGCAAAGGGATTTGTCTGCTTGTTGAACTCTATCTGCCAGAAATGCATTGAGGAACAACATTGACCTTATGGTCACATCTACTTTGTTCTTTTTTCTTTCATCTACAGAATATAATGGCATATGCAATACAAATGAATAAAATTCAGTACAATAGAATCACAGCTACATGGGAATTTATGATATATCCTGAAACCATTTTCATAACCAACAAGTATTTAAAGAGAACAGAACTTAAAATGGCAAATTTGATTAGTATTTTTATTAATTTAATGAGGTGAATTAGCAGATTATATGCAGTCTTCCTGAGTCGTGTTTTATGAACATGTCAATATAATTCCAAATTTCCTACATTACACATGCAAAATTCATTTCTGTTAACAGTCACCACCATGCACTTGACTTGTGTTGTTCTGATGAGCTCTCCTACCAGCATCCTCATCTCTGGTGACCAAGACGGCCAATGGCACCCTGGCCTGTAACAGAAATAACATGGCCAGCAGGATTAGTGAAGAGATCATTCCCCTGTACTCAACACAGGTGAGGCAGCACCTCAAATCCTGTGTTCAGTTTTGGGCCCCTCACAGCAAGGAAGACATTGCGGTGCTGGAGCATGTCCAAAGAAGGCAATGAATCTGGTAAAAGGGTTGGGAGCACAAGTCATACAAGGAGTGGCTGAGCAAGCTGGGGTTGTTCAGCCTGGAGAAAAGGAGAGTTGGAAGGACCTTCTCACTCTCTAAAACCACATGAAAGGAAGCTGTAACAAGGTGGCAAGATAGGAGGAAATAGTCTTAGGTTGTGCCGGAGAAGGTTTAGGCTGGATATTAGGAATAATTTCTTCACTGAACTGGTCAGGCATTGGAACAGGCTGCCCAGTGAAGTGATAGAATCACCATCCCTGGAACTGTTCCAAAGGTGTGTGAATACAGCACTTAGGGACATGGTTGAACACAGCAGGGCTGGCTTAATGGTTGGACACAATGATCTTTTCCAACCTTAATAATTTTATGATTCTGTAATTTTACACATTAACAAGGGAGATGGAAGTTTCACAAAAACTCCCTTCTCCTTCCTACTATGGACAATCAAATAAAAATCCTCTTATAGGAGATGTGTTCAGCAGATACTTTACAGGTGGAAATCTCTATAAATAGATTTTTTTAGACAGCTAATACTCAATTTTAACAATGTATTTATATTAGCAACTCTACAAGAAACTGAAAATAGTAGACAAGTTAGATTGTATCTTTGTTTAACAATGTTCATTTCCTAGTACACAGCGGCTAAACACATAATGATTCTGTTTTCAAGAAGATCTTAAAGAACATATCAAATATTCATTAATAATATAATTTTTCCCCCTCACATTCCTGAGGATCACTGAAACTCTGATCAGCACTTCCAGGATGATTACTCATTTGTAACAGATAGTTCTGCGAGTTCTTCAGTTTATATATATATATATATATATATAAAGACCCATCTTTCTTATTTTTAAGGAACAGCTTGTAGGTCTCTTGAGACAGTCATCCCATGGTCATTACATGCAATAAAATCCCTACATGTGGATTCAATACAATCTAAATATAAGATCATCTAACAGAGTTGATTTTGAGTACAATCAACTATTTATATATCATTCCCTCCATACCAGAAATATGCATAGTAACATGATATCTGTCTCAGCTTGGTGGGAAAGATTAAATAGACTTATTTTCCCTAAAACAAATCCAAGTGCAGATGTTTGGAAGTGAGCTTCAAAATTTCAGTCCTCACCTGAGCACTAATGAGGATGTACCCAGAGTATAAAGATTAATTCACGCTTCCATTCCTCTTGAGGTGGAATTGAATAGACCTCTGGATGAAAGCAAGTTAGATCAGAAGATCATAAGAGGAAGGTTTCCAGGACTCTGTCATTGTAATTACACAAGGGAAATGAGCCCTCTCTCAGGGAAGGGACCTNCCTACCAGCATCCTCATCTCTGGTGACCAAGACGGCCAATGGCACCCTGGCCTGTAACAGAAATAACATGGCCAGCAGGATTAGTGAAGAGATCATTCCCCTGTACTCAACACAGGTGAGGCAGCACCTCAAATCCTGTGTTCAGTTTTGGGCCCCTCACAGCAAGGAAGACATTGCGGTGCTGGAGCATGTCCAAAGAAGGCAATGAATCTGGTAAAAGGGTTGGGAGCACAAGTCATACAAGGAGTGGCTGAGCAAGCTGGGGTTGTTCAGCCTGGAGAAAAGGAGAGTTGGAAGGACCTTCTCACTCTCTAAAACCACATGAAAGGAAGCTGTAACAAGGTGGCAAGATAGGAGGAAATAGTCTTAGGTTGTGCCGGAGAAGGTTTAGGCTGGATATTAGGAATAATTTCTTCACTGAACTGGTCAGGCATTGGAACAGGCTGCCCAGTGAAGTGATAGAATCACCATCCCTGGAACTGTTCCAAAGGTGTGTGAATACAGCACTTAGGGACATGGTTGAACACAGCAGGGCTGGCTTAATGGTTGGACACAATGATCTTTTCCAACCTTAATAATTTTATGATTCTGTAATTTTACACATTAACAAGGGAGATGGAAGTTTCACAAAAACTCCCTTCTCCTTCCTACTATGGACAATCAAATAAAAATCCTCTTATAGGAGATGTGTTCAGCAGATACTTTACAGGTGGAAATCTCTATAAATAGATTTTTTTAGACAGCTAATACTCAATTTTAACAATGTATTTATATTAGCAACTCTACAAGAAACTGAAAATAGTAGACAAGTTAGATTGTATCTTTGTTTAACAATGTTCATTTCCTAGTACACAGCGGCTAAACACATAATGATTCTGTTTTCAAAAAGATCTTAAAGAACATATCAAATATTCATTAATAATATAATTTTTCCCCCTCACATTCCTGAGGATCACTGAAACTCTGATCAGCACTTCCAGGATGATTACTCATTTGTAACAGATAGTTCTGCGAGTTCTTCAGTTTATATATATATATATATATATATAAAGACCCATCTTTCTTATTTTTAAGGAACAGCTTGTAGGTCTCTTGAG
This sequence comes from Scytalopus superciliaris, assembly GCA_013400415.1. NCBI lineage: Eukaryota > Metazoa > Chordata > Aves > Passeriformes > Rhinocryptidae > Scytalopus > Scytalopus superciliaris. Next base: position 79,430 of record VXBX01002118.1, on the reverse strand, counting down.
ACAGTCATCCCATGGTCATTACATGCAATAAAATCCCTACATGTGGATTCAATACAATCTAAATATAAGATCATCTAACAGAGTTGATTTTGAGTACAATCAACTATTTATATATCATTCCCTCCATACCAGAAATATGCATAGTAACATGATATCTGTCTCAGCTTGGTGGGAAAGATTAAATAGACTTATTTTCCCTAAAACAAATCCAAGTGCAGATGTTTGGAAGTGAGCTTCAAAATTTCAGTCCTCACCTGAGCACTAATGAGGATGTACCCAGAGTATAAAGATTAATTCACGCTTCCATTCCTCTTGAGGTGGAATTGAATAGACCTCTGGATGAAAGCAAGTTAGATCAGAAGATCATAAGAGGAAGGTTTCCAGGACTCTGTCATTGTAATTACACAAGGGAAATGAGCCCTCTCTCAGGGAAGGGACCTAAAAAACCCAAACAAACCAACCCAACTGAGAGAGAAACAAACAACGACAACAGCAAAACACCCAAGTAAAACCTTATACTTTTAGGGAATCCTCTTTTATGCTTTTCTAGATATAAGGGACTGGTGCAAAGGATGAAAAGCTGCACTGAATACTTGTGCTATAGAAAATAAGGAGTTATTTTAAAAAATCAGATAATAAGGAAAAATTTGATTATGCCATGTGTTCTCCAAGTCTTTACCCATTAGTAATTGATTAATTTTTCGTTGTCTTGCTATTTGGAAAGGTGGAAGAGGAGAAAAGAACAATGACATGGTGCTGCTACTTTTGCT
>VXBX01002118.1:45334-78632 GCA_013400415.1 Scytalopus superciliaris | reverse complement strand
TGCTGCTACTTTTGCTAAACTATTAATTCAACCACTGCCACTATTTCTACTCCTATTTCTGAGGTAAGTAAAGGATCACAGGACCTCATAGCTAATAATAACTGAAAGAAAGATGGAATCTCAGTTTTTACATGCTTAGAAACAAGACAGAGGCTAAAATTTCTTGACTTAAAAGAAACCCACAAAACCCAGAAAAAACCCACATGAAACAAAAACTGAACAATTTTAATCATAAACATTAATATAATAATATATATCTGTATATTAATGTATACTTATATATCAGCATATTACAAGTAAACATCATTACTATACGTTTATAATGCTGGATATTAGCTCACTCATATGAATACTTTCATAAATTCAGGACTGTTACTTAGTGAAATGACATTGTGTATATAAGAGAGAATTGGAAGAGTCTAGATTTCAGAGAAGACCTATTATTTCCTCTCCCCTCATCTCTTGAGTGATAGCCCCTCTATTTGAATTGTATGTCACTTTTTCAGATGTGTCAGGACTCTATTTTGTTTTAAATTACCTAATTTTCACATTGCTCTACCATATGGAATTAGACAGTCAACAATTCTATATACTGGAAGAGCTCTAAGTCTGAAGAGGAATCATCTGTAAAATAATTTTTTTTACTTTATACAAAGTAAATTTAGTTAATCAAGGTATCAATAGACAAAATCTTTCATTAAAAAAAGATCAGATGTCAATCTTTAGGTCTCATACAGATCCCAAACTTCACAATTTTAGTGGAGTATGTTGCTTTCAAAATGTCTAACAAAAAGATACAGTTATTACAGTTTTACACAGCCACCCATTTTTGCATTATTGCATTTCTATTAATACTGGGACAATTTGTTCCTAATAGTCCTCCTTCTAAGTTCTTTTGTATATGATAGATATTCCATTACAAAATTAGCTAGAGTCCTCTTTCAGTGAAGTGTCTCACTTGATCTTTCTGAACATCCTTTACCATGAGGTTTCTATTGGAAAAACTACCTGCACTTCATTTCCAAGAGACAGTTCTCTAAGAGAAAAAAATTGATATACGTTACTTCTCCCTGCTCATCTGAACAATACAGAGACATCAGCATGCAAATAGAATTAACCTCATAAATAATGGAATTTGAAGACCTGGTCTGGTCACAGTTCGCACAGTTCATTTTTAGCTGTGACCACAGAGGAAATCAACCCTCTCTCTCTCTTTTTTTTTTTTNTTTTTTTTTTTAATTTTGGCTTCCAGATAAAGAAAAGAATCTGAAAGACCTTTGACTGTTTGGTTTGATTTCCAAGTAATCCAAATAACAACAAGTAGTAGAGTGGTTTTATGTGACTCTGTCCAACTACTCCTGGCTGAGAAAGCAACAGTGATCCAACATGTTGGTAAAAAGACAGCTATATCCTTTAAGTTTTAAGAGTGGAACAATCCTGTAGTTTGTCTTATTTATATTTCAGAAATGTGTTCTGCAACATAAGTAAGAAAAATCCTTTGAATATATTATTTTCAATCAAGTTTTCCCTTCTAATATCAAAAGCCTTGCTGAGTAGACAATTTCAGTTGTTAGGCAAAACTTGATGGTGTGTCATCTGCATTTATGGAATAATTGATTACTCACTTAGCAATGACCAGCCTTATTCATGTTCATATATTAAAAGCAAATTTTCCAGATAAGTGGAAGTTACAACTGCCAGAGCTGGAAATCCTGAGAGCATTGCACACCAAGTACTACCACAGCACTCCCTGCCAAAACCAGTGCAATATTTGTGCTCATTCACATCTGTTAGAAGCTAAGGAGAGAGCACAGCGAGTTCTTATTCCTAAGAGAACATTAAATCATCAATTATTTCTAGGAGACTTTCATTTCAGTTATGTTTTGTGTCCATCAAGATTCTTAAATTAAAAATATCCAAATAATCTGTGGACACAGCCAAACTGAGACTAGCTGCTCATGACTATATTACTTAATACTCATCCCACTCCAACAACTATTTTCCTTTTGTTATGAAGCTTATGTATCTGTACTATAATCTATTGGACAGCAACACACATTCAGGAATACACTAGTGGATCATTAGAGAATATTAAACACAAGAGTAACCCACCTCAGTAAATGAACTGGCCCAGATTTTTCTTGCATAGCCCAATTTAGATAAGCAGTAAAAGTAGTTCAAGGAGAAAGAAGCTGTCGTTTCCACAATACTCCAGTAGATTAAATTGCCTCAGATTATTGAATATACATGAAAATTCTCAAGAAGGAGAAAATTAGGTGCTGTATGAGGCACACTTTTTAATTTCTAAGTATGATGAAACTTGTTAACCCTGAAAATTCATCATAAAGGGCATTAAGATCACAGGTTAGAATGTGCAAGTAAGTCATATAAGAGTTTCACAGACTGTAACTCATCATAGGAAGTGTAACAGCAAAATTTACATATTCTTGCACAAATGAGCGCAGTTGTTTTCTTTTGGTTGCTGGAAGAAATGAGCAAACAGATGTGATGTGGTCTCACAAAAGAAAATGCAAAGTCCTACATCTGAAATAGAGTAACTCCAGGCAACAATGCAAGCTTTGAGACAGGCACAAAACGATTTGGGTGTACTGGCCATCATCACAACCTTGGGTAAAGGGCAAAAGCATTCTGAGTTGTACTGACAAAACCATGACCTCATTCAGTAGGGTTAGTTGCATTTGAGGAGCTTTGCAAGAAGTGTTCCACAGGAGATTTCTTCTAAACCTATACTCCCCTGTGTTTGTTTATCACAGTATTTGTCACAGTAGGATGAGGAGCTAGTGATATTTCTTATGCAAAAGGAGGGTTGTGTCTTCCTCCTGGAGCCTTTCATCCTTGGCTCTGTGACATAGCATCAGTTCAATCCCAGACCAGCACAGAATCACACCTGTAATTGCGAAGATAGAAAAGAATAATGCTTCCTTCCAGAGAGCTCTGAGTGTTTTTCACTTCTAAACTTGCATTCAAGTTTTGTTTGTTTTTCTAAATTACTATAATGATTCTTGTTAGTCATCATATAATGCAACATCAAGGGACATAGGAAATTAATTTTCAATGTGAGAAAAAATGAAAGAATTAGATAGCTGTGAGATCTGTAAGGAGGAAGAGGTTGGCTCCTAAAGTACCTATTTATGAAAAACAGCATGCGCTGATCCAATAGCCAGACTGAAATATGCAGGTGATAGAGAAAAAAAACTAACCTGAACTGAGCCCAGAAAAGCTGATGCATGGTAAATGTAGCATCAATAGATGCCTGAGCGCTCACAAAAATGCATAGATTGTTACAGCTCTATTGCAGAGACTAACATGTTCAAGATGTTCTGACACCTCACTGGCTCAGTGAATATTCCTCATCTGGTGTCCGAGCAGAGTGTGTACTTCAGCAAGGGATTACTCCCTACCAGAATTTGTAAACTCAGTGGAAGAGCCGTATGTCAAAAAATCTTAAACTCATGTTAGGCTCTCATTTCTGCTTTTACAAAACTTTTTGGCACAGCTTAGCAAAAATGTAAAGGAATTTCTAAAAAGAAAAGAGAAAATATTTGGATCTTGAATGGGAGCAGAGTCAAATGTAAGATAATGGTTTAAATGAATAAGTAAATGACATCTTACTGCAAAAATCCCCAAAGAAATCTCCATGGCATTAGCTGCAGACATTTCAGAACTAGAATCTTTTTGGCCTCTTCTAGAACCATCACAACTTTGAAACCCTCTAGAAACCAACACTCTATGTTTAGTAAAACAGTTTCAAGCTCTTCAGAGATTTTCATATGACTCAGCTCAGTGTATAAAATAAAAATATTTACATAAGGAGAACAGTCTCCTTTTAGAGCTAACAGAAGGGAAGTCTCAGAAGTTTAGATTCTTAAAGAATCCTCTCAAGGAGCCCACCTATCCCCATGACTGGATTCCCTATGTATATGTCACAAGTCAGTAACAAATGAGAAATCTCTGTTATTTTGTGTCAACTGAAAACTAAGCAATAGATCATTTGTGGGTAAAGAACCATTTTTGTTTTGAAAAATATAGCCCTCTGCAGTTTAGTATTTGCTCATTATCCTCCCAACTCTATCTAAATTTATTTAAATTTCTAGTTTAGAAAGTCACATATTAAAACGTGCAACCAATATTTTGTATTTATAGACTCATGTAACACACTCATTAAACTTGCATTAAATCTGAAAAAAAAAGCCCACCCCTTCTTAGAAGATTTACATATATAAGTGTGGACTTAATAGGTACTTACATACTCATATCATAAACCAAAGTCTACACCTGAATTGATTAAAATAAACCATTTTTCCAAGTTTATTCCTGTAACTGAACATAGTGTTTGACTTCATTCAGCATTTCTCACAGGCTCTAACATTTCTCACAGACCTCTAACAAAAATATTTCCATGGCATTGATGACAAAATAGTTGATTTATACAGGCAAAATTACTTACTGGAAACTCACAAATGACCATAACTTAAATTGATGTCAACAAGACAGGTAGGATACTGTAGGAAAGCACAGCACACTGTCTTCTAAACAATTTCTAAATTTTATATAATTACACACAGCTAGTCTTTTAAGGAATGCATTATTAAATTGTTAGGTAATTTATTTAGTTAATATTGGTAACAAAGACTAGCAATAATCTCATCCATATACAATATAATTATGATAAGCTCATTACAACAATAGTTTTAAAGATCATTTTATAAACAGTGTGAAAATTGCTACTAAGGACAGCAATAGGATTAGCTCAATAGCAACAGGTCTCTATTAAGAGAAAACCTCCACAGGACAACACTAAGACTGCCAACAGGCTTGTGCTATTTTCATTCTGGGACCTTACCTGTGTACCTCACAGATGTCTGAGGCAGCAGAACTGTCACCTCCTCCAGAAGCTGAGACTGCAAGATCTAGTAACATGTTTTGTATGTATTCCCAGCCTCACAGTTCCCTCTCAGAACTGCACCAAGATTGGGGGTGGGGTAAGAAGTTTCAGGTGGGAATGTTCTCCTAGGATTTTCAGGAAGATAGATTAACACCTAAAAAACCTGTGTAGTGCCAGCCTTTTGAAGTAAAAAATCAGCTAAAAATAGGCCACTGCTACTTGTATAAATATACTAGATTAGGCAAGAACCACAGAGTGCACAAAGCGAAGTCCTTATCGAAATACAAAATCTGTCAAAAATTACTTTTATATTAATTTATCTACACATGATTTGTTACGTGGAGTCTAGTTCCAACATAAGCAAGGAGTAGACTAAAACAAGAATATAGTCAAACTGGTCACAGAGGTCACATAAAGAACTGTGAAGAGGAAAGAAGAATCCAGATGCAGCCAGTCACTGCCAATTTTCACTCAGGCACCAGCAACACCTTAAACTGCTCCAGCCCAGCCATAGGAGAGGTGCATTGGATTATCTAAATTAAAATAGAAACAAATTAAACTGATCAGTTTACAGTATGAGGACAAATCCTAAAAAAACTCCCCAGTACATCCATAGAAACAAGAAAATTACAAGCCAGAAATTTTATTTATTTATTTTAGGATAAACTATCTCACCAGAGTTATATAGACTACTTTTTAATTCATAACTCCCATTAACCCACTTATCTCTTCTAACTAACTCATTTGTCTGTGAGACAAAAAGGGGAGAGAATAAACAAAAAAACCCAAAAACAAAAGCAAAAGAAACCCACAGTAAGCCAACAATGTTCTTTCAAGAGCAGTGAAAAAACTGGTACAACCTGAGATGTACAGTCACAATCCAGTTTTCTACTGATTTTACTGGCTCGGATCACAACTGTAAAGAGGAATTAAAGATTTATTTCCCTTCCCATCATAACTCAAAAGTACAGAAATTTGCTTTTAACTGAATTATTCAGTAAGCTGATGCTTGCTGGGGTTTCTTTTTGGGGGTGGGTTTTATTTTTTTTTTTTCTTTAAGAAGTATGGAAGAATCTACATGTAGTTATTTTCAAATCTGGAAATATTCATTTGTAATATCTTCTGATTATATTTGAATCCAACTTTCAGCATCTCATGTGAAAGTAACAGAGGAAAACTTGCCAAAATGTAACATACAAAAGGGAAAAATCTCACTAGGATTAAGGAAATAACCAATTTGATAATATACATACAAATCCACAGTAGCTCTTAGTCAAGTTGGAATTAAAAGGGATATAATATTTTTTTCTGCTTTTCAGTCAGAGAGACTTCTCCAGAGATTATGTTTTAATTTCCTTGTCCCATTCAGCACTGACTGAAGAATTCAATTGTACTATACATGTACAAAGACTGCAGTGACTGATTGGAGAAAGACTCCAGCCTTCACTGTGAATATTTTTTTTCCTTTATTTTTATTTTTAATATTAAAGCCCATAATACAGGTGGGTTTGGGTTTTTTGTTTGTTTGGGGAGGCTTTGGCTTATATTTCATAAATCTATAATCTTGAAGAAACATATCTTGTGCAATTGCAGCATTATGAGAAATTGAAGAGAATAATGTATTAGATTGAGGCAGGCAGAGGAAGGAGCACACCAGTATTCCTTGAAATTTATAACAATGGCAAATCTTGGAAGTGGTTTAGGGTTATACATAGCAAAGTCCTTTTAACCAAATTGTTTAAAATTCAAATGCCCAAATAAGGTTTTTTTTTATTTTTAAATTGTTTTGTAGATGTGGTATTTAGGCTGTCATGCATTAGTAGAGAAACAGTTTTCTGATGTATGTAATTTTATTCTGGACATAATTTCATAGACTCATGATTTTGGTGTGTAAGTTTTAAAGAACAAAACTTCTGCTATTGTTGCTTAATGCTGAATGAAAATTCAGACATTAAATGAATTTCAGATCAATTTTAAACACAGTTTGTTTCTGTTACAAGAGAAAATAAAGTCCAGAGTCAACACATATTGATCTGCCCCTGTATGAAAAACTGGTGGGCTGGGGAGCAGCATATAAATGTATGGATACTTTTAACAAATTTTACTGGAATATGCTTTATTTTGGTTGTAGATAGTTTAAGTAAACAGAAGCTAAATAAAAACAACATATAATTCAAGAAACTGCATATGCACCATTTTCTAGCCTTCAGAAAAACATCACTGTAATGTGCAAAGGTCCCAATTTTATACTGCCCGTTGTACTAGGCATAGAAGAGTTCACCAAACTGAAATTTTACATACCATCTTTACCCCGTGATTCTTGCAAGCTAACTGAGAAGTAGGTTTGAAATAGGTTGCTCTTGTGAAATACTGTAAAAGTAGGTTTGAAATAGGTTGTTCTTGTGAAATACTGTAAGCATCACTGGAAGGAAATGTGTGCACAGTGTTTAAGTTACCATTGGTCTTTTCCCTCCCACTTTCATAAAAGAACGGTTTCAGGAGTAGACACATTCTAGCAAAGCATTACTAAATACACTGGATCAGACAGATTTTCAAAGAGGACAGAAGATAGTTTGCCCTTATCACAGTGCATCTTCCTCAATATAACTTTTTACACCTTTGTCTTTTTCAGCTTTCTCTTCCTTTTTTGCTCAGGCTTTTTAATTAACTTCCAGCAACCTTTCACTAACATGAAAGTTGCAGCAGGTCTTCCATGAAGTTTCAGTATGGGTAATATTTGTTAGGGTTTATTTTGTTTGGTTTTGGTGGGCGTTTGTGGGGGAGGTTTTTTTATTTTGGTCAACGGTTTATTTGTTTGTTTGCTGGGGTTGTTGTTTCAGTTTTCTTTTGTTTGTTTGCTTTTGGAGTTGGCTTTTTTGTTGTTAGGTTTTTTAATTTGTTTAGGGTTTTTTGGGGTTGTGGGGGTTTTTTGTTTGTTGTCTGAGCAAAAAGAGTTACAGGATGGTGATTTGCTTTGTTTTGCTTTTTAAATGCAAAACTGTCCTCTGAAGCTTCAGGCCCAAACAGAAACTTATGAAGATTACTGACCTTTTGCATCAGTTTCTCAAGCACCAACAGTGTTAAGACATCAGCTTGCTGTGAGCTTTAACAAGCCAAGAACTAGCAGCAACCTCAGGCTCTGATTTAGCAGATATCTTATATAAGAGTATTTGTCTTATCAAAATCCTGGACTTTCACTAACATTTTACACAACAGAATAGCTTTATTTAGGGGGGGAAAAAGAAAAAAAAAAAAAAGAAAAAAACCCCGCAACCCCTAATTTTTTACCTTTTTTTTTTTTTTTTTTTTTTTTTTTTTTTCCAAGGAAAGAATGAATCTCCAACATATTATCCAGGTAAGCAACATTAATATAAAAGCACAATGTTTCTGCACATCCTTGGAGTTATCTATACTCCCCCAGTCTAATTCCCATGGTGACTTATGCTTACAGTTCTCACAGCTGCCAGCTGTCCCTTGAGACCTCCACAAAGAAGGGGAGGAAAGAAGTGATGGTTTGCTTTGGCCTAGTTGTGAAAATACAGTATGTGATTCTTTCCACGTGATGTTCACAGATATGAGGTCTGCACTGAACTTTACACACAGCATGAGAAAACAGCATACTAGACATCTATCAAGACCTGAACACAAGTTACCTTTGTCATTCCAGAAATATTAGTGTCAAAGTATTGCTGAGTTTGGAGAGCTGACAAACAGGAACACTGCCCAGAGCCAAGACAGATCTTTGTGCAAGTTGGCAAAAGAAATCTGGGATCTTTTATGCTAGTGCCAAAAGATCGAGGTTCTCATGAGATATTATCTGCCACCTCTTCTGAAATTGCAGAATGGATAGATCTTTAAGATACTGAGAGCTATCTGAAATAGCTATAATTCCTACAATTCATTAAGAGTAACAGCTGCACAGTAAATTGATATCCCTTTTGTTACTAGAATTATCTTTATCTAATCTTGAATCACAAAATGGTTGAATTTGGTAGAGACTTCTTAAATTTGTCTAGTGCTGACCTCACACTCCTATAATTTACACTGAAACTAGCTGCTTAGACCGTGTCCCATAAGGTTTTGACAGTCTTCAGGGGTAGACACTTTTTAACCTTTCCAGAAAACTTGTTCTAGTGTTTCACCATCCACTCTTTTCAGGCTGAATAATACTGACTCTCATCCTGTGTCTGATGTCCCAAGTATCATATTGGTCCTTTATTGGACCCACTCCAGTATGTTCGTACTTCTTATGCTACAACGTGCAGTACTAGATATTACACTCCAGATGTGGTCTCACCAATCTAAGCAGAGAGGAGGGATCACTTCCCATAGCCTACTGTTTTTCCAAACACATTTTAGGATGATCTTGGCCTCTTTTGCTACATGCTGTCTCACTGTCAATCCATTTTTCACCATGATGCCTAGGTCCTTTTCCACAAAACTGGTTTCCAGGCACTTGGCCACCACCTTGTTTTGGTACATGGGTGTGTTCCTGCCCTAGTGCAAGGACTTCACATTCCCTTTGGATGAATTTCATGAGTTTCAATGTCTCGAGCTTGTTGAAGTCCTTCTGAATAGCAGCATAACAATCCGGTCTATCAATCACTCCTTCCAGCGATAAGTTACCTGATAATCATAAAGAGTAAAGTGGAAGATATGGGCAATGAGGAAAAAAGTCAGTGTACCATTTTAGAACCTGCTTTTTATTTTTTATCTTTTTTTTACTTAGTAAGACTTTCACTGAATAGAAATTTGTATTTGGAAATATCAATTTCACCCACCTTCTTTACCTTGTAGCAGAAGGACTTTCAAAACATTTGCAGTACAGCACAGCAAAATTAGCAATCTTACTCAGTGAAGTTAGCAGTCACTCTCTGTAAGTTTAGAGCAGAACTGAGTAGTGCTTTTTGCCTGTGATCCACTGCATCCCCATGATTAAACAGTGGTACTCACACATTTTAATCAATTTCAGTAAAGTAGCTAGTCACAAAAGAGCTAAAGTGTCTATCTTTCCAAAGTCCATCTGATAGAACAATGTTACTAATTAAGTACTAAAATAACTGCAAACACATCAGGTGATCGAATGTGACACTGGCTTTGCATTTCTAACCATTATTTTCCTCCCCAACCCAAAAATGTAGCTCACTGCCTTTCCAGAGAATCAGAAATTTTCTTCTTCAGCTAAATTAATGGTCATAAGTTCACTAGAGTAATCATCAGAGAGAGTTCTCATTCAACAGCATTCCACACATAGATAAATTCTGATTGTGAAAACTCTACTAAAAGTAATTACCCTGTTTTATTAAAAAACAATAGCAAGATTGCTCCTAATCATCCTATTGTCTGAAACATCACTCGGTAACAATCAAGGGAAAAGACATGAAAAGAAAAACTGTGGAAGGAACAACAATATTTATTAAGCATATACCAGTCATCAACAAGAAACTCTTTTTCTGAAAGTATAAACATTTTAGTCAGTGTAATCAGACAAGACTGATACTGAACAACACATGTTATTGGCAAATAAAACCTGAGTAGTCTGAGAAGATGTCATGCTTCTGAAATATGCTTCTCTTAAAAATAAAAATCAATAAGAACATAATGAGGAATAGTGTTACTTTAATTGTTAACAGAAATGGAAATAACACTTCTGTGTTGCTTCTTTAGCTGTCAACAGAAAACTTTTTTTTTGGGGGGAAAAAACATATAAAAATGTGGGGTTTTTTTATTTAGGTCCATCCAAATGGAAGAATTCTTTTTAAATTAAAAAAAAGTGTTTTCTATTATGAAATGAAAGATTTAGGTTTTTTTTTTCTTATGAAATGCTCCATTGGGCCTGAAATACTTTAGTATTTAATGAAGTAAAGTTAAACATTTACCTTACAGGGCAAGAGAGGTGGGACAGAAATCTTACCAAAATACTAAAGGGAAAGAAAGAGATCAGGCTATATATGGATTCAGTAGCAAAGATCACCCAAATGTGACAAACAAGCCTGAAGCAAACTTCACCAAAAGAGCTTTGAATTCCGACTTCCCACTTCGTGATTGTTTCCCTTGTTCATCATATTTCTCAAGAATTTCATGTCTGCTATTGGTTTTATGAACAACATATTAGATTAGGAAAGGCTCACTTTTAGCATATCACTCACTCCTCAGATGTGAAAGATCTGTAATAAAGTAACCAAATTCTTATACAGAATGCAAAATATCTTAGTTAAAGCCTGAAACTGGAAGAGTTTACGTAATTCTAGTGGGAATCTTCAATAATAATCCTGCTCATATCCCCAATATATTTTTTTAAAATAAATGTCTTGCATGAACAATTAATTCTGCTTTCAACCTGTCCTCTTAAGTACACAAGCATTTGATTTTTCTGACTAAGATTTAGCTACATAATTTTTCTTCTGATTTAAAGAAAAAAATAAATCCTTAATTATGTGGTTCATAGCTTTTTCACTTTTTTTTTTATTTTAAATTGAGCACAGAGAGACAAATACATCAAAGTGTACTACTTATTGAAGGCAATAACTTCAAAATTCATCAAGTAATAGCTGTTTGATAGTATGTTAAAGAAGGAGGAGTCCATAACAGACTTCAGCAAACACTGACTGTCTCATGGGAGTGGGGGTATATATGAATTTGCGTAGATATATTTACTCATTCTGCACGTTTGAATACCATAAATGATCCCCAAAACAAACACTCCCCAAAATAACCAAAAGAGATTTCAGGGAGATTTTTCTTTCTTGTGTCTAACAGGATATCTGACAAGTTTCAAATCATTAGGTGAAAGTAAAGTTGTGTACCATAAAAAAGCCCACACAATATTTATTATTATACAGCTTGTTTAGCATCTTTAAAAAAAAAACAAACCAGCAGCAACAACAAAAATAAAACCAACAAATAACACAAAATCACACCCAAAACCCCCACAGGCCTTTGAAAAAAACAGTTTAAGGCTCACCTTTAACCTTGCAGAATGAAAACTGTATGATCTGGTCTTTTACATGTAGTTCAGTGTTAATAATGTGCTAAGGCCAGGTTCACCTTGATATTCTTTATTTTTGAAAGTACTTTCAGAATTAGCTCTAGTAACCTTAAACATTGTGTCTTATAATGTAACTTATATTGAACTGTTTGGAATATCAGATTCTACATTTTATTTTATTCTGCTCAGCCACTGACTCTTAAAAACACATATTTCTGTGTGCATACATGCCTGCTGCCAACAACTGCAGAATCTATATGTCTTATCACCAATTTATTGTGTCAGGCAGATTCTTTCAGTCTTTCTCTATACCTTTCCTATTTTCTCCCTTTCCCAGATTGAATCAACTTCTTAAGTAACTTTGAAGAGCATTTGTGTAATTCCAGGGTATAATGAGGGGAGGAAGTTATCATCTGATACTGAAGTATCTTAGCATTCAGTATTTTCAACCCCACAAGTCCCTATCCAATAGTGATATCCTAAGACTTTATTGAGACATTGAGAACATAGACAAGAGAAATCTTTAGATAGTTGGCTTTCTATACACAGTCATTTAGTAACTACATACCTTACTTCATAACTGACCAGAGGGCTTAGATTTGTTCTCTCATGATTTACATAATGATCTTACTATTAAAGTTTAAGTAGTAACCTTTTACATTTGAGGGCATGCACTGGGTTAGATATAATTTTAAGTTCACTAGCATCCTATTCTCACCTTTTACCCCAACTATAGCATTAACTTCAGAAAGTAATTTAGACTTACTTAGCCTCGGTTCACTGCAAAATTACATTACTAATGCCAACTTCTCATGATCATTCTAAGATTATACAGTTCATATGCAACACAGGAAGACCTCATAATGAATGTCATTATAAAAATGTAAAGTATTATTCAGATATTCCCTTGAATCCTCACTGAAGAATAATTTTCTTGTATACCCATTAGTATTCACCAGGTAATAATCTTGATTACACCTAAATAAGCACAGGGTAATATTACCCTGTAAATAGCTGAGCTTTTTCTAAGTTCTGATTCAATGAAAGAGGCCTTCAACATGACCAGGAACATAAATAAAGGGCAAAAACCATAAATTAAAAAAAAAAAAAAAAGCAAAAAAAACTTGCTTCTTTGGGATGACAAAATTTTCAAACCTCTTTTTCCTGCAAAAAGTGTCAGCAAGGCTAGCAACTACTTTTTTCATATATTTAATTTCTGTTTAAAAATTAAAACATGCACCAATTAGAAGTGTACAACTAAGATAAAGGTCAGCACACATGATTTTCCACTGGCAAAGTTCATTAGAAGTTCCTTTCACCTGCAGGAGGTCAGAAACAGCAAAAATAAAGACATGGTTTAACATAAGTAGAAACAATTTAGTAGAAGCACAAGTTACTCCTTTGAGAATGCCCAAGGGGAAAGGCCATCCTCTCAAATACTGAAGTTTTAATTTGGATTTTTGAAGTTAGCTATTATTTGTTCTCTAATTTACAATAGCCCTAAGTCAAAGTCTGGCACCTCCTTTTATTTTCAATTGAAGAATTTGGTTTGGTAATAACATACAATGATTGAAAATCATAGTTTTGTGACAGTGCAAAGGTAAAAACCTTTCGTCTTTGAAGTCTTTGCATTGTCACAAAACTATACTCAGAGAGTAGAAGGGGAACATAAAAAAAAAAAAGACAAAAAGAAGGAATACATGGAAAAGAGCAAGGGAAGATGAAAACAGATGGGTTGAATAATAATAGAATGAGGAAGCAAAGTTCAATGCAGTAGAGTCAAGAAGATAGAAAAATATTCCTGTCATTGTTGTGGGAACCTGTCAGTCAGAGAGCAGAAATGTTTGCTATATTGGCAACCAAAGATTATGACTACAAAACAGCAAGTGTTCAAGCAGGACCTTCCGCACAATGAAACCCAGGAAGATACTCTGAAAGAAAAAATCATCTACTCAATAAATAAATACATTTATCCATGTAGATCTAAATAACCAGCAGTGAGTGAAGCGAATTACACCAAACTTTTGACAGGGACATCAAGTGGAAAAGACAATAGTATGTCTCAAAGAGAAACAACAGTCCAGCTGGCACACGTTTTACCTTGTATTGGGAACAATTTTAGTTAATCAGTACATCTAAACGACCTGTATAATGAATAGTTGATAGTATATAAATGGAGATAGATTGGAGAGATTGGTAACAATAAGTAAGAACTAAAACATCTATAGCATTTTGACCATTTTTGTAAAGATAATAATGAAGTTGCTTTTGATCAAACTGTAAATGTATGTTACCCTAGAGCTTCCTGGAGAACACAAAAGAAATTGCTTATGATCCAATCCATTACCCTGTGTTCATAAATATCTTGAAAAATTTAAATGTTAAATGTTAAAAAACATTAATCAGCAGAAGGTTAATACCTTCTTTCATCAATATTTCTCAATTTAATTGTAAACTAAAAGTCTTATTAGGCATACCAAGCAGTAAACTGATAATACCACCTAAATGTTCAACAGATGTCTCTAACTGGAAACATAAAATTTTAATAGTCACTTTCTTCAGTACTTAAAGACTATATTGTTATCAACATATTTTTCATAAAGGAAGTCATGCACCTCTGTCAGTTATATTTATTACACTAAGGAACACTTTATTACAATAATGCAGATGTCTTCATTCCATAAACCCCAATGGTACTTAAAGCTAGGATTTTATTACTTGTGCCTGGGGCCAAACAAAGCTATAAACCTGCTACATTCTAATTCAAATACTGCTGGTGGGGGTTTGCATTTTTGTGCCATAAATTACAAACCAATGTAATCAAATACATGCAGAAATTGTAGTCATGGAAACAGCCTTTTTGATTCACAAAATTTTAAGATAAATGGAAAAACCCCTGATTTATGAACAATTATTTTTACTCCGGACTAATATTTTCCCTCAAAAGGTATATATGTTAATATTCCAGTAGTAGAGGATATTAAATACCCTTGAATATGAAATGCCACTCAGAGCTGCTCACACAATTTACCATTATAACACCTGTTCTGTTCTTTTCTGACAA
The DNA here is from genome assembly GCA_013400415.1 of Scytalopus superciliaris. Lineage (NCBI taxonomy): Eukaryota > Metazoa > Chordata > Aves > Passeriformes > Rhinocryptidae > Scytalopus > Scytalopus superciliaris. The sequence goes on along the minus strand of VXBX01002118.1, from coordinate 63,674 downwards.
TGTGCACCATGAGTTGCATCAGCTCCGTGTTTTGAACAGACTAATACTGACCAAGTGTTTGATGCAGTAGTGATATATCCAGAGATTAAATGCATCACAATTGGTGTATATTGTGATATTGTTTTGTTTAAAATGAAAACACACATAACACTTAGAAAGCATCTCTAATAAAAAAGTATCACAAGAACAAGAAGCTCTCCGGTACATTATGATACTTGAAGCTATAAAAACTTTAAAATCATAAACAGTGAAATTCCCAGAGTATTACATTGAGACACACAAGATTTTATTTCTAACAAGATTTTATACTTTTATTCAAAGTTCAGTTTAAAATGGGCAGTATTTGGTAGCACTCTTAAGTGCAAAAAACATAGCTTGCTTTACTAACATTGTATTTCTAGAACTATCTGAGCAGTGGGTTTTAAGTAATTTGAACACACTTTTGAAAAATCTTATTATTTAATATTTATCTTGTTAAAGCATCAGGGGGTCACAACTACATCGGGCTTTTCTGCATATTCCACAGACATATGAAATGACACATCATGTTTGTGGGGCTTTTTTGGTTTTGTTTTGTTTTTTTTAAATTACATATATAGTACTTGACTGTAGTTATATAGGGTTATCTTGAACTTTTCCATGCTTTTAGTAGATACCAGTTGTTCTTCACGTAAGTTATCAGGATGCCCAGACTGCTTTCTAAACTGTCCTTATCATGTTTACAGTTTCCAAAACAAGAGGATGTGGCAGTGTTGGTGAGGAGAACCTCTCTGACCTGTTTTCTGTTACCTAAAGTGACCAGGAACAGACAAAAGAAAGAATGCAGAGGACAAGGCTACTTCAGAATCTTTTATGAAATCAAGTTTTAATGTAAAAAAAGGCAAATCAGGTGTCAAGAGGGGGCATAAAATCAATGCCTATTCCTGAATGCAAAACTAGGTATCTTTGAGTAAAGGATCAGGCTTGCAAGTGCTCTCAGAACAAACAAACACATACAAGTTTCTAGCATGGAGCTTTTTTTTCCAAATCAGGAACTATCCTTCATTCATGTGCTCCAACTTGTGTTCCTGGAACTGTAAAATTCAGACTACAAAAGAATCAACAGCTATTATTAAGAGCAGGCATATAACCCAAGATAATTAATTTCCAAACACTAAACAATGCATCAAAAGGGAATTTGAGTTAGATTCAGCATATTATGAGAAAAAACCTCATAGAACAGAGTATGTGCCACCTGTCAGCTAGAAGTTGTGCCAACTCTCTAAAGAAAATGTGCAGCAATTTATGCACACACACACACAAATGCTTAAAGTTACAAAGCAAAAGATGACAAGTCCCAAGAATTACATGCATGCATATGTGCAAACTTTCCTTCTCCAGCTCTCCAAAGTAGGTTCAATGAGTTCATACAGCACAACAGGGTCAGAGTAAACATGGTATTCTTTAAAGTATATGAAACAGCATAGCATTTTGAATTCAGAGGAGATGCTCTTACCTAAGGAATTTGATGCAGAGTCACAACACATAGCTAACCATTCCTGTTAAGAAAACACTTCCCTCACCACAAAATTGCATTATGCCCTCACCATTCCTTCTCAAGCACTCCTAGTACATCATGGTAAGAAGACAACATTGAAGTAACGCATTCTGAATATCTACATTGGCCTGCACTAATCAGTGCCATAGAGAAGGACACAAGACATCCTTAACATATGACTTCAGCAGAGTCAAAGAATGTGCTGCCACTCATTCAATACTATATGAAAAAAAGTGCAAGCCTATTCTTCATTGCTCCTGCACCAAGATTTGTATGCAAAAATCATGTGTGGTGGAAAAAGCACCATTCTAGCACAATAAAGGAAAAAAAAAAAAAAAAAAAGAAATTGGTAGTAATAGTGTTACTGAAATAAAGGTGTATTTTTTTTAAGGAGTCTATGCAGCAGTGAGGGAAGATGTTGGAAAATTCTTTTTGATTTAGTACAATAGTTTTTGATCTCTACATCTGTGATTAATAGTCTTGTGCCAGCTAATGCTTCCTTGTTTACTTATATGAGTGATTAATATATACTAGCAGATATCTTAGTTTTGAGAACAAGAATTGTGTATCAGAGTGAAGAATTACAAGCGAAGTACATTATGACCTGATCACATATATGATATACTCTGAAGGACAAAAGATTCATGAGAAGACATGGAATCATATTCAAATAAGTCCATGGAAATAATTAGCATGTGTTCAGGAAATGTAATGAATATGTCATAGAAATGTGACAAACACGTATTAGTTTCAGAAATTTAACCTGGTCAGTTCGGTTGCTGGGTGCACAAGCTCTGTGGAGTTATCCCGTTGCACCCAGCAGGTTGTCACTAAAGTAGTGTTGGCTTTCTAGCATAACAAACTCGCTGGAGCATTTATTTCCTGGTTTTCAGTCACAATGGAAATAATAATGGCATGCATTTACATTTATGATGTCTCCTCTGCCAGATTTGTAAGCGTGTCTTCCTTTCTTATGGTTTCCATCTTACAGAAGAGTCACACAATACTTTCCATCCTTCTTAGCTGAATGTTATAGCATCTACTCAGCCCAAGCTCCTCCCCTTAAAACATGGAGGCTGTGTCTAAATATAAGAGGAAAAACATTCCACAGCATACTTTTGAGTCCTGATCTCTGCTAACAGCCAGATGAGATACTCCTCTGGAGCACAAGTCTCCTCTAGCTCATACGCCCAGGTTTCTTTCTGAGAGAAGCCAGAGCATAGGGTAGCCAAGATTGATCCATACCTTCTATTTTATTTCTGTATGAAGCTGGAAATCAGCTAACACTACTAGCCCCAGAGCTAGGGATTCAGTCATCAATCCCACAGATCAACTAATAAATAAAGAAATAGAAACCTCAGCTTAACCTTAATTTCTAAATTCCCCTTCAGGTATACAACAAATGCTGAGTGAAGAATGTTACATAGCAGCACATTGAGGGTGCTCTAACAACTTACCATAGGACAGGAAGGTAAAGATTAATCTTTCTGTGTTCTACTCCCCTCTTGGTAAGGCTCAGCAGCTAATAAATTTTCCTAGATTTTAATCCTATGGTTTCTCATGTTATTAATGGTGACAAGACTGCTAAAAGACCCTTTTGATTAGTCTGCCCCTACTATTCTTCGCTTACTATGAATTTCTCTTACACCTCCCTGTTGCTCACCACCATCAGTACTGTATATGAGGACACGAGATTATCTTCAGAACTGGAGGTAGTTAGGCAGGTCTTCAATTCCTATTTTATTTTTCTTAGCTAGAAGTGCACCCAGCTCCATACATGTTTTTCCATTACATTCATTATTTTGTCCCATGTCTATTATACCTATAGACATTTCTTAGAGTAGAATAAAAAGTACTTTTATGTAATATGCCCTCATATGTAACAATGAATATATACGTAGTTCTAAACATAACAAAGGTAGACTAAGTCATAATTCAGGAAGATAAGCCTAAGTCCTTAAGGAAAGAAAACAATTTACAGAATTAACATTGGCTTACTAGCATTTGAAAACAGTTCTAACTATTCCAAGCATTTTGAAAACACCAGAAATGTTGTTTTGTTTAAAAAAACCTGAACACAAAGGCTAAGAAGAATGACTTGTCCATTCTTTTTTTTTAAAAAAATAATTTTTGATTAACCATATACAGTTAAAAACCATTTGGAAAAAAACAAAGCAAGCAGAACTCAGTAAATTGCCTTTCTAAGACTATAGTCATTATAAGTACTAGTATAGGAAACCATCATTACAAATATCATAATTCTTACCCTCCCCTGCTCCTAACTGCAACATGCAAAATAATTTGGTAGAAAAAGCCACACAGTAATAACATTCTCATAACACTTTCTAGTCTATTCAATTTTTTGGCTTATTGAGGTGTTTTGTTGGGGTTTTTAAATATCATTCTTTTGTTCTACTGACTCTCCAGGAGTCATTTATTTAGACTTACAACATTTTGTCTGACTCTTTCATTGGTCTTTCCCTCCCAACTTCAATCTTTAACTATTCACAGCTGAAATCTAGCTAGCTGAGTACAACATTAACTCATTACTGGCCAGTAGTTCACAAATGCATACTATCAGCTTTGCTAGTGTGCTGGTGCATTTCAGAACAAATGCCAGTATCTTAGTAACAAAAACAGGTATAATGTATTCCTATGACTGTGCTGTGCATGACTTTCAGATATGAGAACTGTGTTATCTACACTTTATTGATCAAGTGAAAAAAAATGCAGCCTCTGACAACACCTTTTTGCTATTTAACCTTTTTGATTTAACACATTTTGATGATCTACTGGACCACAGCTAACAAGCAGGAAAACAACACTACAACAAAATTCAACAACGTAGTCAAATGTAACAAAAATAGAAATGGGTGTATATTTCCAGATATTTTTCAAAATTATATTTATACAGCTTTTTTACAATAGGTGTTAAGTAACTTATGTTCTTTGTTGCACTAAGACATGCACTGTCCTTATGTGTGCTGTCTTCTAGCTTTCTAAACAGGTTTTCCTGTTTAGAAAGGACTATACATTTCACAGCTGACACAAGTTTGCAGTAGCATCCTAGCATGGAATAGTGGGAACACCAATCTCATCACAGAAGTTCAAACTAGCACATTAACAGTTACGTCTTCCTATATGAAATAGTGTGCTCTATATTTTTAATATTCAGTTCAAAAGCTGTGTAACTCATGCAGGCTCTGTAGAGAGATGATATACATTTGAAGTAATGCTCAGATTTGGATATTTAAGAGCCAAAAAAAGCCCCAGTATCTGTGTCTGTATTCTGATTTTTAGTTTAATTCAGAGGCCTGCAAAAACAGAAAATCTATAACCACACAAATACACTGCAAAACTTCTGAGAATTCTTATGCTAATATTGAAGAACATTTTTCTAAGCTATTCTCTGCAGTGTACATCTTTACGATAGAGTGTAGATGATTTAATGAAGTCAAGCAATCAGAAAGGACAATGTCCTCTTTCACTATATTAACTATGAGGTTTGGAATTTCCAAGGGTGTTACCCTTTTTTCTTGTAAGAATTTCTTTCTAGGATCTTCCTGTAACAGTGCATGGTCCAAATTTTGCCTGCCATAGCTCATGAAGGAATGAACTATATTTGTCTTCTGGGATATGTTTTCAGGCACAGATGAATTTCCAGATACAAGGAAGAATAAAGTAAACAACAAAGCAAAACAGTTCCCTGAACAGACCGTGTTCCACAGACCTTTGTCCTTTTATCTGTCTACTCCAAAATGTCTTCCAAGTAACAACAAAGGAAACAGTTTCTCTCCTGAAATTACCTCTAAAGAGACTCTGTAGAACTCAAAGAATTCACACCAGCTGACTGTTACAAATGGGCAAGGGTGATTGACTGTCAACCTTCTGCCCCATGAGGCACAATCTTTCCTGCTACAGTGTGCTGCATACAGTTATCAGTATGGGTTATCTCTACCAGATTCCAAACAATGTAAATATTTAATTTATTCAAATCTAAGGAGGTCTATTGTGTGTTACACTTTGGATCTTTTGATTTTACTGAATTACAATAATAAGATTCACCACTTTGCTCCTGTTATCAAATGATATTACCCCTAAAACAGAGAACCAATCTGTGTGTTTTCTTTGCTTTGCCATTGTAAAGAGGCTGCATTCTTTTTCACTGTTTAGTACTGGTTTAAAATGTCATCAGAAAATAAATATCCCTCTTACCAGTATTCCACATAGGAGTTAACTACCGAAACCACTTCCACAAATCCCATTGATCAGTGTATCAGGCATGAGAATTAGGCTTCATGAGACAGATTAAATTTTTATCAAGACATACTGAATGTTATGTTCTGTTGTGGCTTGTTTTGTTGTTTGAGGGTTTTTTTCCTAAAAAGCTTCTTTAGCAGGAAAAAAAAAATAAAAATAATTTAAAAAAAAACACAAAAAAGCACAAACAAACAAAAAACCCCTCCACAACTACCGTAGATACTGCTTTTAAATGGACCATTCCACACAGATGTAGTTCATTCATTTAGGATGTTTTAACAATGAAAATACAGAGCTTAAGCATTCTTGAGTTATACAGGCTTCAACAGCCTGCAGAACTACTGGCTCTGCATTACTCGTATGGCTTTACTGCAGAGAACTTCACAGAGTAAAATAGTTTCAGCTGAGAGTTCAGCTCCTGGTCTACCCCCCAGTCACCCCCAAGCAGCTCAACAAACAATGTCATGCTATGATACAGTTATAGTTTTAAAATAATGCAGTTCCTTTAGGCAAGGAATGTATCAGAGATTTTGGTTAAAGTGGTTTTGGCATTTGATTTATAAAGCTACACTGACTAGCTTGAGACTAGTTGAGAGTAAAAACATCCTAAGAGAATAAAATATTGCCCTTTTGAATTTATGAAACTAAACTCCAGGAAGGAAAGATCTTAGACTTTTTGTTATTGTTGCTTAGGAATGTAACTGAGATCAAAATAGACGCAAGTACCTGTAGGGTTGTTAATTCAATGAACTACATCATTCTTTTGACACATTCTCTTAATAGGAAGATAGGACAGAAGTAAACTTTAAAAGAGAAGTTAATACTAAAGAAGACAGGGCTACATGATAAAGGAAAAAAATATCTTTGAAATACTTTTCAATTCCTTCAAGCCCATGCTCAATTCAAATATTTCTCTTTTGGTTCCCTTTTGTCAGCGCTCTAGCCAGTGAAGTAGATTAAAAAAAAAAAAAAAAAAGAGAGAGAGAATAAAACTGTTTTTGAAGATTTTCTATGCAAAATGTGCCTATTTAGAAAAAGAAACCTTTTAGTGCAGCTGCTTGAAAATCCATGGGATTGTTCTGCTCCTAAATTGATGTTGACAAAATCAGCATTGAAGTGCACAGGTTCATTCTCTCTGGCTTCAGGAGGTTCTTGAGAATGGAGTTAGGTAGGATCACTTTGGCCGATGGGTTCTGAGGAAGTGGAGTTGCCATTAGGACAAGATGCTTTAGGAATGCTGCAGAGAAACTGTAACTCAACAATGATACCTATGTCTCAAAAGACCTCAGGTCATCCGTGAGTTAAGAGGGACATACTCTTGCCAGAAGGCAAACCTTATCCCCTCACTGCATGACACGATAAAAATTCAAGAGCTTAAAAGGCATCAGGTTTTGCTTCTCACTTTTTAGTCTGCCAGAGCAGTAGGCAGCTGACCTATGTACCAGCAGATCTGAAATCACTGCTTATATTGAAGAGAACAGGAATTTATTCCAGCCAATGGAAGGTATTTTAGCAACTTTTTTCATTTTACAAATAGGATTTAGAAGACTACTCTTTTTCTTTTGAGAGAATTCTAATACCTCTCAGGTTCAAAGTGACATCTCTTGTCTTAGAAAAGGTTAGCGTATTCCTTGCAAAGTTCTGTCTTCCATTGCTTTGTGATTTGTACAATTCTTTACAGACAGTGAGTATAAAGTGGATAGTACATTCTCTTCTCATTATTTTAGTATATCTCTCAATATGCAGAAATGAAACTCCTTAGATTGATTTAGGTATGAGATTACATAGTTCTGAAATGATTTTCAGGGAGATGAATTATGAACCTTGCACATAGTGAATGCAGTCAAGGAATGCAGTCAAAGGTAATGGCACAATTTTCTTCTTTTACTAGTTCTGTTATTCTTGAAAAGGGATTTTCTATGTATCCATTTACTAATTATAAACAGTAAGTAGTCACACTTATTCATGATTTTATGTTTAGTTTCTGAGAGTAAAGTGTCAGCTAAAACAAAACTGATTCTGAGCTAGTGTAAGCCAGTGCAACTGCTCTGCACAGGCTGAACTTAGTTTCATAAAAATGGCTAGTGAGTCCTTGCTGTGGAATCCGACAAATATATGGTCTTGCAGAAGTAGCAGACACCTCAGTGCCATATGAATTTCAGAAGCTGATTTGTTGAATATGGGGACTGATCTAAGACCCCAGCTGCAAGAAAGGCATCTCTGTAGTACACCCAGCAGTCTGGATCATCTTGGATGGTCCTAGGTCTTCAAGTCTCCCTGAAATAGAATATGAGTTTGAAGTTCCTTTGCAAATCTAGGTTCACTGTCTTCAGAACACAGAATTCATTTACTCCCAAATATTAATTTTCTAAACTTTCCTAAACTTTTACTAAACTTTATTGTGTTCAAACATATTTCACTTCCCTTTGGAAATATTTTAAATCCAAGAATAATTTTTTTTTCAGATTTTCTGGAATACAAACCACTATAAATGTCAATATTGTTTTATTATTTTTCTATCAAAATAATTCACAAGTTATCTGACCTTTACTCTTCTAGGAGAAGTGAATTCCACTCTATGTTGAAAATTGCTAGCATGCTTTTTTGTTTATTTGTTTTGTTATTTTCTCTGTTTTTTTTTCTTGTTTTGATATTTATATTTTCCCCCCATTGGATAGGAGCAGTCCAGATTTTTCATAGACACTTTACTACTAATGAAAGTTACCAAATTCCCCTTCCCTGGGGCTGTGTTTAAAGAGAGCATGCTGTCTCCACAGGCGCTGTTTCCAAAGTCTCTCTGAAGTACTGTGACAATACAAGTGTCATCAGCATCAAGATGACTGAGAATTCCTAGCTGCTCATAGATTTAGTATTATTGCTTTCAGTGTGTGATCTGGAATACATTACTCAGCACAGCTTTCTGTGTAGCTGTGAGATTTCTCTCTATGCTGCTTTCCCAATGGACAAACAATGATATGCTGCCACCATGCATTTTAATTGCCACAATAAACCATTCTTTGTTGTCCACACAGGTGCAGTTCAGCTCTAATCCAAGAAAAGTATTCATGCTGCCTCAAAGTCCTAATAATTGCTGCTGTTTATTTTGTATTCCTGAGCAGTATTCCATGTGGACTACCTAATGTGAGCCATTAAGATGTATGACCTTTAAAGAGATTCCTGTCAAACTACCTTTTGAGAAAAGTGTTTGTAAAAACCTTCATGTTGAGACACAAATCTCTATTTCAGACCTTCTCAGGAATCAGAGCTTCCTAACCTGTATGTTACATCCTGGTTGAAAAAATGTCCTTCATTCTAGTTTAAGGAATGGATTATGAAGTCACCAGAACCCAGTAATGAAGTCTGTTATGGTGTGATATGTAGAGGAGTCCTTCACATTGTAAGGATATTACAGTAATTCTGATAAAGTTTAATAAATGTAAAATTAAAATCTGAATACAGATTCAGATTAGTGAATATTTGTGTATTCAGACACTATAGCATTTCAGCTAGCAATATCATTTTACCGAGAGCAATTGAACAGATTATGTCATGTGCAGTGGAGCAACTATTACTTTTGGAGCTTTATGGTTACATGTTTTCCACAGCTTTAAGCTTGCTCATGCATGTCTCCGGAGCCAACTGATTGCACTTGTTGTACTTGATCTATTTTTCTATACTTTCTCAGCCAGCAGAAATAAATCTCCCTACAGTTTCAGAATTCCAAGCAAACTAGAGCCCACATTTAAAGATGAGAATGCCCTGGAAACCTTTTTACACCTAAATCCCAACAGGCAGGAATTTGCATATTAGTCAAGTAACAGTTTTAATCCCAGCACTGCCACCTACTGAAGAGATCATTATAATTTTTTTTTTTTTTTTCTGAAAGGTGCACTTTAATATATAGACAAATTATCATCTCAGGAACTGGATTACTGGATAAATGGAGTTCCTAACCCAATACACTATACTATACAGTCTGGCAAAATGATCAAATGACCTTAAAATACATATAAATCCAGTTACAGGAATGGTGACATTTCAGCAATACTGAACAGAAAAATACCAATTTGCTGTCCCTAGGCCTGCCTTGCTCCTACTGAAGGAAAATAAATCCCAGCTGAACTGAATGAGAGCAGAATCAAATGCTGCTTCAAGTAAGTAAGACTCGATAATAACCAACTAACTGCTTAAAAAGGCACCTGAAAATAATAAATCAATGTTCCAGACTTTGGAGGGATGAATACAAATTGTAGCCAAGAAATATTCCATGGGGAAAAAAAAAATCCTGTTTCCCTAACTAAGAAAATATAAATAATAACTTATGACTGAAAAAAGCTTGATCATCCTTGGACACCCTCATCCCTGGGGCACCTGCCAGTTGTCCACAGGATCCATGTTTTGACAACCAGATAACTCACTATAGACACCTTTTTTCCTTGCTGCATCAGCTCTTGCATGAAGCACCTCTCTCTGCTGTTGGTGAACAGATTATGCCACACCCTACTGATTGCATTTATCCATCCAGATAAACGCACTGGATAGTTTAAGGACACATGACACTTTCTAAATTGCTTCTTGAGTAAATGAGTCACAATTTCCAATGAAAAAGTAGAGATGGCCAAGTGCTGGCAGCAGAGGTGGGAAAGTGGCTTATCCAGTGTGGGTTAAAACAACCATTATACAAACAACATTTTGGCATGAGATTTTGGCATTTTTCCTTAGACCAGGGGTGTTGCTCCCAGGGGCCAGAGGACTCCAAGACTGAGTAGTTCCCATGGGCTTCACCAGGAGCAGGTAGCTGAGAGACAGCAGTAGGCTTTAGCCTCAGGCACAAGGTATCCTCCTGGGGATGGGAATGGGACCTGCAGGTAGGCCTGATTGGCAGGGTCCATGGCCAGGCAGGGTCAGGCTGTGGGGAGCAGGAGACCAGCCCTGCTACAGCACTGCTGGGGCAGGGGCTGATGGCCCTGGGGGCTGAGATGGGGACCTGGCCCTGGGCAGGGCAGGGAAAAGCACAGGGCTTGGGCAGGGACAGACAGGGATGGTGGTGCCTCAGTGTCATGGCAGGATGTTAGGATGGCTTCTAGTAAGCCTGTCTTCTTTTGGAAGTGTTTCTATTCTCTGTGTTTTCTGATCACTGAATTTGCAGACTGCAACCAAAAAGAGAATTTAAAAAACCCTCCAAAACTATGAAAGTATATTTAAAGATACATTCTTTCACGTCCCCCCCATCTTACAATGAAAATTGAAATCTACAGCGGATTTTAAAAAGATCAGAAAAACATAAGCTCAAAACATGCATAATTTATTTTTCCATTGTTTTCAATCAGCTTTTGGAAGTCAAAAGGACTGCAGGTAGGCAGATGGCTCGCTGCTTATAGCCAGCTCTGGACAACGTGCAGCACACAATGACCATCTCTCAAGAAGAGCAGCTGTCTCACAAGGAGAGTGCTGGACACACCAGAGGGAAACAAAGGGAAAGGGGCAGGCTAGCTGGCCCAAATCAAGTTCCATGTCATCTTTTGATGGGTCAGGGAAAGAAACCTGTTCTTAGGAGTCAATGTACCGTTCACTTCCCACTGACATTGTTACCAGGGAATTGTTCGTGCTGGCTATATTTTCAGCAGTGGGTAGGACTTGTGAGTCATTTGCAGAGAATGAGAGGAACTAGCATAAATGGAAAAGCTGTTAGAAAAAAACAAGTAGTTACAAAAGCCCTTGAAGTAAATAGAAGCATGAAAACAAAAATAAGGAAGTGCTCAGAATTCTGTCCAGTCCATGCATTTTTGAGATAAGTGAGATAAGCACACAAACCCTCTAATCTTTCACCTTTATTTTCTGAGTTTACTTTTTTCTTCTAACTTGGAAACCATCTGTGAAAGCTACATCCCTTTTGCCATTTTCCTCCACTGTCACATCAGGCTGTATTTGACATCTCTGTGATGCTTTTGTCTTACCAGGTATTTTTGGTATTGTATGATTTCACAGCTTCCTTCCCTCTCTTTCTCTGTACATACTTCTTACAGCAGTCTGACCAGATGCATTAGAGTCCCTGAAACCCCATTTATTTGTTCCTTTCTTTGCTCTGGATTTTTTTCTCTTTCTCTACATTTTGTTACTTTTGCCCCAAGCCACTCATTCTGTAAATCCTTCTTTTCCAAAAATTCTATTCTCTGACTGTTCCAGTATTTCAACACCTGTCTTATGTTTTACACCTAATTTCTCTCTCCCATACCCTATCTATCATTATACTAAATCACTTTCAGCCCTAACAGCACCTTTCAAAAGGATCCCTGCTTTCATTCAATTCTGTTCTCTTGCCTCCCATGTTCTTCAATTTGTCATTTCATATCATTTCTTGTCTCTTCTGACATATGCTTATTCCCATTTCTTCACATTTGCCTGACTTTCAGGTGCTAGAAAGACACATGATGGTAAAAATATCAGTAAAGCAAGCACATCATTGTTTCTATTGTCAGACTAGCTGGTGCTGAAGCATTGAGATACTGTCCAAATGTCACAGAGTATAATCATAAATTTTACTCTCCACTCAACAGCCTCAAAGAATTAGTATGGGGAAGGCCAGCTCAGTTTCCCTATCTCTTCACCTATTACTTGTTTCTAAGCTGATTTGAAGTGCATTTTGGACCCAGGATTTAGTAGAAATATTGTGAAGGCTTAGCCAGCCCCTAAAGTATAAACCCTTGCTAACCCACGTGAGTACCAAGAGCCAGGGGAAACCAAAATGTACCAGGAGGGGGTGACCCAAAGGAGCTTGAGAGGTTAGGTGGTGTCTCCTCAGTAATTCCAGTGAAAGCAAAAGGCTCAAGTGTGGCTCATATCCCATCCAGGGTTTGTGAATCTATGACTACTGGACCCTCTCTTAGGAATATGGTGTGGTTGTCTCCATCTGACAAAAGGGGACAATAGTATTTTGCAAATGAACTTGTTAACTTAATGACAAAGCCTTTAAACATGATTTTCCAAGAAGAGCAAACTCAGAGAGAAGTGACATAATAGGGAACAAGGAGTCTGGGTGACAGCACAATAAATAAGGTTCTCACACATTCCCTAAAACATATCACTACTGGGAACCTATTCAAAATGCCAAGAATGAACTTCTCCAGCATGAGCTAAAAAAAAACCAAAACAGAGGAATTAGAAGTTGTGAGAAGTTGCAGAGTAACAGAAGTATGGTGGGATAGCTCTCATGGCCGGAACATTGCAATGGGTGGATACATGTCCTTTAGGAAGCACAGGTTGGGAATGGCAGGAAGAGAAATTGTGCACTGTGCAAAAGAACATAGAGTGTGAAATGTGTGGAGCTTTGTCATTAAATGGTCCACGAGCACCTGAGAGTTTATAGGTCAGGAACAAAGAGAGGCTACTGAGGAAGCTTTTGGGATGGGTTTCTGCTACAAGAACTCCTGATCAAGGGGCAAAATAAGATGCAGCCTTCTTTAGCTGACAGCAATTAGACTTGCAATCAGGAAAAAGATTAAAAATATTGATTTGGCATGAAATTAGGAAATCTAAAACTCTGTTGCAATTGAAACTCGCAGGGAATGTGAATGGCAAAAGTAAAGACCTCTATAGGTATACTGATAGGTAGAGCAGAGGGGTCTTGTGATAAGGATATGGAAGGGTTTGCAGTGTTAAAAGCTTTGTTTACCAAGGCCTTTATTGATAAGGTATGCACTTTGGCTTGTGGCAGAAGAACCTGGAAGACTGAGGTACTGCCTATGGTTGGAAAAGGGTCAATTGGTTAAGGGTCAATTGAGCAAATAAATTGGTTTTGCAACAGTTTATGAGACCACATGAGATACAACTGATATTGATGAGGGAGCTTGGCCAAAATCACCTTTCAGAACTCAGACAGGGCCTTTGTGACTCGAGAACAGAAAGTGTCACATCATTATTCAAAAACAGTGAGAAAGAGGATTTGGAATATCAGGGGCCTGTCAACCTCACGGCAGTCTCCTGGAAGATTATGGTGAAAATCTGCATATTGAAGTCATTCATAGGCACGTGAATAATAAGAAGATGATTGGCAAAAAACACAATGGATTTACAAAGTTAAAATCATGCCTGATCAGACTGATTTCCCTCTCTGATAAATGAATTGCCGGTCAGAGCGTGTCTTTAACTTTGACTTTATCATGACTTTTGACATGGTTTCTAATGGTATCCTTGTAGCCAAGCTAAGAGATATGGACTTGATGTACAGACTAAAAGATGTTTGGAAAGCTGATTGGACTACAGGATGCTCATAAAACTGGTTGGATCAGGAGACTCGAAGTGTAATGGGTCACAGCTTGAAATCTATTTGCCAGTGATTACTAGAGGTTTTTCTCACAGACAAGTACTAGGACTGTTACCATTTAATATCTTCACGAGCAACCTGGATGACAGGGTAAAATACACCCTCATCAAGTCTGTGGATGAAACCAAATTTAGAGGAAGAAAATAATAATCTAAACAACAGTGCTACAGTTCTGTGAGACTTTAACACATTGGACAGACAGAAATTCGGGAAGTTAAACAAATACAAATAGAAAGCTCTAAACCTGGGATGAAAGATCCACATGCAGCAGTGTTGTCTGGGACTCACTGGATAGAAATAAGTTTTGCAGAAAAAAATAAAAATAAAAAAGAGGTTCTGGTAAAGGGTTGAATACCAGTCAGCAGTGCAGCCTTTCAGTGATAAGGTTTGTTGCATAGCTGGGTGTACTAGCAAGGGAGTAGCCAGGAGATGGAGATCCTCTAAATTTGGCATTTGTGACCATATATGGAGTCTTTGCCCATTTTGGTTTCCCAGCACAGGAAAAGCTGTGACACTGAAGAGTGAGTTCAATAGAGGAACCTTAAGAGAGTAAGTTGCCCAAGACCCTATGGAGATTTTTTTAGTAGATCATTAAATCTCTACTATTGAGCAGTTATATATAGCTGGGAACTTCTTTTCCAGTCCAGATTCATTCACCACATATACTGTTTACAAGAAAGCATACACTGATTTGTAATCTTTGGTCCAGCACCGAAGTACTCTTCAGATACTGAGTCTGTATTTCCCATGCCAATTAAATGTCACCTCAAGTTGTCTTGCAATGCACCTGGATGCCATGAGCATGAATAAGATTGCAGCAGTACAGACTGTATCCAACCAATATCCTGAGCCTGGCTCTTTCTAAACATGATGTAGACACTTTAAGCCTTATATGGTGGGTTGACCTTGGCTGGATGACAGATGCCCACTGATCTATCACTCCTCCTTTTCAACTGGACAGGGGAGAGAAAATAAGATGAAAAACAACTTGTAGGTTGAGATAAGGCAGTTTATTATGAAAGGCTGTGTGCGTGCAAAGTAAAAAGCAAACCAGAGATTTTATTCTCTATTTCCCACCAGGAAGCGATGTCTGGCCATTTCCCGGGAAGCAGGGCTTCAGCATGTGTTGTGGTTACTCTGGAAGGCAAACATTTTAAGGAACAACAATCTTCCAATTCCTGCCCTTTTCTTAGCTTTTAGATTTGAGCTGATGTCATACGGCATAGAATATCCCTTTGGTCAGTTTGATCAGCTGTCCTGGTTGTGTCCCCTCCCAAGATCTTGCCCAATCTCAGTCTACTGATGGGGGGTAGAATGTTGGAGAGGCAGTGATGATGCTGTTCCAGCATTTGTCAGCAGTACCCAAAACATTGTGTGTTATCAACGCTCTTCTGGCTACCAATGCAAACCACAGTACGGTTAGGGCTGATATGGGGAAAATGGTCTCAGACAGACCCAATACAGCCTTATTTCCAGTAACTCTGACGATCAGTAGTATGGTAAAAAAGCCTGTCACTTACAGGTTTAACATGTTAAAGTGCACTTGCAAATCAGCCTTCAGTTATTTAGTTTAGATATAACCTGTGAAGCTATGAAAAACTTTAGTGGACAGACAGAAAGCAAGTGACAGGCGAATGCTTTAGAAAGGATGGCAAATAAGGAGGCAAATAAGCAAGGCTCTTTTTACTCCCAGCAAAAATTAAATCATGCCTTACAGTGCATGTGGATTCCATTTTTGTTTTCAGGAGGTAAGCTGTTTCTTGACTGAGGGTAAGGGAAAAATATTAAATGTCCATAAAATATTTATCTCACTTTTTATAATGTGTCTAGTGGTCTGAACTGTATTAGCTGCACTCTGATCTCTGACTCTCATAGCTCTGTAACAATAATTTTGTAAAGTTTCCTCAGGAGTAGCTTAGATACTTGTTACATAGTTCATCATTCCACCCTTGAGTGGAATACACTGTGTAATATATCTGCATTGAGCCACTGTTCTTAATAAACAGTTTGGTATAATCACTAATTGCATGTGCATCTTTAATCCCAACTAAACTGCATATGTATTTTCATGCAATGTTTTTACTCGCATAAAAGTTAGAGCTCTTGGAAAGTGTTTTACATATAAATGTCTGACCCTTACAGCTATAGTTCACACATGTACATGCATATGTGTCCCCATACGCTTTTGAGGTTTGTATTTATGCAAAGATTAGCTTTTCTGTTTGTTAGCAGGGTTTCTTCTCTTCCTGCAGACTGTTCTCTTACAAGGTGTTCATGTCAAAGAATCACTTAAGTACTTCGAAGTCTGGTTTATTACTTTTGACCAATGCCTAACACCTATACAAGAGGGTCTGTAATTTCTAAACAGGCTGTAAAAGGGAAGATTCCTAATGTCCTTGCTAATAGGGATATTTTAAATGGACTTAAGAAAAGAGAGGCGTATCATGTCATCTGGTTGTGCAAATCATTCTCTTGGAGGGAACAGTCTGAATGGGGCTAAAACATTTACCAGAAATCACTGATTCATATACATATTTCACACTTTATCTATTTATTTATTTGTTTGTAGTTATATTTTTTCCTCAGATTGGGTTTTCCTTTTAGAGAGTTCTGGCTGCAGAACAGAGGAATGAGATAGCTTGTGAGCAGTCAACTAAAGCTGTCATAATTTTGCATGAACAAGTTTTCACAGAATTGGAAAAGCATTTTAAAAAAGTACACAAGAAAAGTCAATACTGGGAGCCTTTCAAATATGAAAATATGAGAGAGCTGGGGAAGAGAAAGTAAAGTGTCTTAGGGAGGCAAGTGTAGTGGGGATCTCCTTTTCTCTGATGGATAGTTTTAGCACAGTTCACGTAGTATAAGAAAACAATAGAGCCATTGAAAAGAAGCAGAAAAATGGATGCTCTCCCTACCCAGGTGAAATAATTAGGCAAGACTGGTTTTACTGGACAGTCAGAGTTAAAAGACAGTTTCATCTACAGTGATTATAAAATCTAATGAGAATACGTAAGCTGTCCAGAAAATTTCAGATAAGGAAGAAGGCAGCTGTCAAAAGGTCTAGCTATACCCATTTAAACTCCATTCTAAAATTCTCCCAGTCATACTATCACTAAAAGGGCTGAGAAAATTCTGCTGTTGCTAACAGTAAATATTTTACAAGAACTTGAAAGATTCTTTAAAAAATAATTTCTAACATATTTTCACTGGCACTAAAGCCTGTAGAAATAACATATGTTCTGTGCTAGGTTATTTCTCCTAGAGAACAAAGTTGGAAAACCCTTTATTCTTTAACCACTGAAGTCACTGTATTCCGAGTTCTGATATGCGAAAATATAGTGCATCTCTATACAGAAAAGTTACACAATCAAAATTAAGTCAGCATACAAAGATTATTGTTAAACAACTAAGTATAGGGACATATTTGCTAAATAATATGTATCAAAGGTCTCCCATCTAGTATCAATAGGACAAACTTGTGATATCTCCTTGTATGTCTTTTTGAAACAATTCCCACACAGCGTTATAAGTTTACTCATCACAAAAGCTTTCAACAGAATTGAGACAATTAAAGCCTTACTAATAACTGTATTCTGGGTAACTTTACCCTAATATTACCTAATCTGTGGCAGTTCTCAGACACTGAAATGTATATTGCTATTTGCTATTAATCTATGTACTCTTAGATGTAAGCAATGATAAACAGTTTTAGGCTTAGAATCACAATAATTAAAATAAAAATTCATTTGTTGTGGTAGTGTCTCAGAGAAAGGAAGGCCAAACTGTATACAAAAAGCAGCTCTCAATCCATCACAAGCTAAAAATGTATGTTTTACATGCATGTGTACATATATGTGTGTGTATATTTGTGTGCATATTTACACACTGAGGAACAAAGCATTTCAGAGGGGTCATTTCAATTAATTTAAATATATCCTCAGAAATGAGAATGTTACATAATAACTACTAATTCCTAATTGATGAACTTAGGTTTCAGCTGAATATATACAGCATTGAAAATACCAATATGCTGAACCAAATTCTTTTCATAAAACTATCTCA
This sequence comes from Scytalopus superciliaris, assembly GCA_013400415.1. Classification (NCBI taxonomy): domain Eukaryota; kingdom Metazoa; phylum Chordata; class Aves; order Passeriformes; family Rhinocryptidae; genus Scytalopus; species Scytalopus superciliaris. Next base: position 45,492 of record VXBX01002118.1, on the reverse strand, counting down.
TAAAACAACTTAAATTATTTTTTAGATTCCTATGGTGAAAACAACACTTCCTTACTACAATGGAAATAGTGTCAGAAATATTAGTTTAAAAAGTTAACTTTTGTATTTCCTGAGTTTTGGAGCATTTGTCAAAATGACCTGAAATTCTGTTGATGCAG
>VXBX01002118.1:0-36767 GCA_013400415.1 Scytalopus superciliaris | reverse complement strand
TAGTTCCCACGGCCCCACTTTTTACTATATCTGCGAGCCGGCTTCATATCTGTCTCCAAACGCCCCAACCACTACGGAAGAAGATTTTATTATTGTTCCCGGTAACGCGCCCTCTGCCCCCTCGATGGAGCTGTCCCGCTATCTCTAGAGTTCGCGGGAGGCCGGGACGCCGCGACACTTCCCCGGCCGGGCTCTGGAAGCTGCCGCCGCCCTTCTCCCCACCTGGCTGGAGTGCTGCGCTCGGGCACCGATTTGTACTTCCCAACCTTCTGTCCCCCAGACCAGGCTGCCACCGCTGCCGCCGACCCCTGCAGCTCCCTCTAAACTCTCGGGAAGGAAGCAGCCGGATCAAATACCCTCCGGCTGCCACCCCAGCATGCACACATATCGCAGGAGTCAAAGACTCACCCGGCGTCTCCCTCGGAAGTTGCATCTCAGTTTCTCCCATCCACCAGAACACCCGGCAATCTCGCTCCTGGGAGATCGCCCCTACATTTCCCCAGAGGCATCATCTACCCGTGCCCTAACCCTGCATCTTATTATTACTATCATTTAATAATGGTATTTTGCAAAAGGAACAGCCGGCGGGGAGGAAAACGGCCTTTTTACCTGGGAGGTCCATGACGGGAGAGGAGGGCTGGCTAGGTAGCTCGTCCGTGAACTTGTATTGCTTAGAGAAAATGAGCCGAGATTGCGCTGGCAGAAAGAAAAGGAAACAGGAGTCGCCTCTTTCTCTCCCGCCCATTGCCAATAATCATCCCCCTCCCGCCAGCCGCTACCACCACCACCCCACTTCCTCCCTCCCCCCCTCTTNCCCTGTATCAACATGCCACTCACACGTTAGCGCTCACGGGCCGCTGCTGCATCGAGCCACTCAGCATCACTGCCTGAGAACTATTTGAAATTCATAAACTTTAATAATTCCGATAATAATAATCACTAAAAGGGACACGTTGTTTGGGGCACTTCAGGCCGTACGGCTGCGTCCCGCACACTGAAAGGCCCCATTCCCACGCCCGTACCCTCGCGCTCCGGGGCCCAGGGCTCGGCGGTAGTTCCCTCTTTACTAAATTATTTCTTCCCCGCGGCGTCTCAGTTTCGCGAACCGGGACCCGCTCCTCCACCCGCTCCAGACCTGCAGCCGCCCCCAGATCCGCTCCCGGACCGGCCCCGCTCCCGGATCCTCTCCCAACCCCACCCGCGGCTCTGCTACAAGTGCGGTCGCGGGGCGCCACCTGGCGGCGCCACTGGGCGCCGCTCCCTCGGCTGGAGGGCCGGGCTGGGCCGCGGGGCCGGGAGGGTGGAGAGAGGGAGAGGCGCACCCCGGCGAGGGAGGCAAGGGAAATACCAAAAGGCAGAGCAAAAGGCTGAGGAATTGAGTGGTCGCGCCCTCTCGCTGCTTGAAGGGCCTGCGTGCGCTGGGCTTGTGGGTCGCCCCTGCCTTACGGAGCGGTAATGATGATATGTGTCACAGTCAAGGTTATCATCAGATATTACCGGCAAATGCTGTTTCATGTGTCTCAGCTCGTGAGGCTGCTGCTTGAGAGGTTTTCGGTAATGCAAGAGAAGGTGAGGCAGAGGTCTGACAACGAAGTTTTGAGAAAAAGCATTGTATTTTGATGCATTTCTCTGTCGCAAACTGGGTTTCTTGTTGCATGTGACATTTTCCTAGAGGTCCTGAAACTCAGACTTCAGAATCTGAAAGGAATTTATAAGAAAACAGCATATACATCTAAGCAGTAGCTCTTGATATAGAGAAAAACTTGCAGGTATACGTCAACGGTAAAATTACAATCTCTTCTATGAATGAGGAATCTTCTGTTTCAATCTTCTGCTTTAAGCAGAAGCAAGGAACCCCTGAGGGTGTCTGCCTGATGATTTGCACTGAGAAATTAATCATGCCCTGAAATTGCAGCTAAGCAGTGTGCAGGGAATTCCTAACCTACAGCTCCTTATTTCAAGTGAAAAAATTATACTAAGCCCAAAATAGTCATGTTTTAATGGTCTTTTTCCTGAGTTCACGGAGGGATGAGAGTAAAAAGCTGAAAAGCGTAAAATTATCAGAAATCAGAGCAGGAACAAGTTTGTCTGTAAGGCAGCACCTATTCTGCAAGACAGTGAAAAGGACCATAGAAATTCCTCCAGAAGACATCAACACTAAATCTTACATGGGTCTGCTACACTGGGGAGCTGCTATAATTTCTCTTCACGTCACACTACTCATTGATTATGACTCTGTTGTATAAACAAGGAATGAAAGCAGAACCAAAAAATTTGTACCTTGTTTTATATGATTTACAACATAAGGCCCAATGGTGAGGGAATGATGGCAGGTCATCTGTTCTGCCTGCTGCTTTCAAGAAAGATGAGTGTAAGAACTAAAGGGAACTGAAAAGTCCTTAAATCCAATGTGCACCCACAGGGGGGAAAAGAAATATATATTAAATCTTGCCTTTTTTAATACAAGAAATGAATCCCACAGGTACAGAAACCCTCTTCTTCTTAGATAGGTATCTAGCAAAAGAATGGCCAGTACAAATCAGAGCAGCATGAATGGAAGGGGAGAATAATAAAAGAAGAATATTTATTTCTAATAAAATACCTAATTATATGACATTTATGGTCTTGATTAGAAAACAGCTCCATGCACTACTAATTAAATATTGTCCTCAATGGAATAAAACTCTAGTCTTCATGCAGTTATGTAGCTGTTGGAATTAATTCAGTATCTTTCCTTCTTTTTGTGAGTGGCAAGGTTGAAAATACAGATTTTGAAATTATTAATGCAGGAAAATGCACCTTAATGAGTTATGGAGTGACTTCAGAAAGTGTACCTTCTAAAGTAAATTAGAAGGTAAGATATTTGCAGACCTCTTTCTTGAGTTCAAAAAGTTGGTTGTAGTTGCAAAAGAATAATGTGTAGTCAAGCTCATGCCATTTTTCATAATTTTGCCAAGAATACCAAGATTTCAACTGAAGACATATTGAACTTGATGGTGTGGGAGTTCTACAAGAAATGAAAAAGCTCATTTCTTTGGAGCCTTTCCTAAGCTAGCCCTCACCTTGAACTTATTTAAGCCAACAGCTTCAAGGGAAAAAGCGTTTTGTCTCTTCTACTAAATCAAGTTATCAACAGAGAGGTATTTTGATCAGTAGCTCCCGAGTGCTTCCCATACATTATTTACAATAATACCAAACAAAATAGAGCACTCCTTTCCAAAAGGAAATACTGCACATCTGTTCCTGAAATTATTTCACAGATATTTACAGGTATTATCTCAATGTTATGTATACAAAAACAGAGAAAGAAGAAATGTTCATTTGATGTGAAACATTCCTTTGTCTACCTGTAATACTAGAACAAGTTTATGACAGAGACACAAAAACACTTTCCTTCTCACAGAATCACAGAATATGCTGAGTTGGAAGGTACCCACAAAGATCACTGAGTCCCATCGTTATTTAGTATGTTACCATTTAAATCACCAAACAGTGTCTTCGCAGATTATTTGGCCTTTAATTTTTTTTTTTTTACTGTAAATTGTAAACAAATGGGATTTAACAAATCTGATTATATTTCCTTACAAGCACACATTTGAAATATAATCTGAGGGCAGAGAAAGTGCAGTCTTCTGCACCTACCCGGTAATGACCTCCATATTAACAACAAACTGTAGGTATATCTACCCTGTGTTAAAGCAGTCCTTGTGTTAAATTTGACCATCTGAATGGCTAAAAGAATACTTTTTGAATTCAAATCAGTATTTAATTCTCTACCTTATCAGTACACCAGTACTTTATAGCTACCAGATATGGCCAGTAATACATAACTCTCTGTTGATAACATGCACAACATTCTCAAGTATACACAATACAGAGAAAAATTACATAAGTTAGAGTTCTTTCACAGACATACTTAAACTTTGTTTCTAGTCCCTGAATCTTAGCATCTCATGTATGAACCAAGGTAGTTATATTTTTCCTCATATAGGAAGAGTCATAGNAGAGAGGGAGAGGCGCACCCCGGCGAGGGAGGCAAGGGAAATACCAAAAGGCAGAGCAAAAGGCTGAGGAATTGAGTGGTCGCGCCCTCTCGCTGCTTGAAGGGCCTGCGTGCGCTGGGCTTGTGGGTCGCCCCTGCCTTACGGAGCGGTAATGATGATATGTGTCACAGTCAAGGTTATCATCAGATATTACCGGCAAATGCTGTTTCATGTGTCTCAGCTCGTGAGGCTGCTGCTTGAGAGGTTTTCGGTAATGCAAGAGAAGGTGAGGCAGAGGTCTGACAACGAAGTTTTGAGAAAAAGCATTGTATTTTGATGCATTTCTCTGTCGCAAACTGGGTTTCTTGTTGCATGTGACATTTTCCTAGAGGTCCTGAAACTCAGACTTCAGAATCTGAAAGGAATTTATAAGAAAACAGCATATACATCTAAGCAGTAGCTCTTGATATAGAGAAAAACTTGCAGGTATACGTCAACGGTAAAATTACAATCTCTTCTATGAATGAGGAATCTTCTGTTTCAATCTTCTGCTTTAAGCAGAAGCAAGGAACCCCTGAGGGTGTCTGCCTGATGATTTGCACTGAGAAATTAATCATGCCCTGAAATTGCAGCTAAGCAGTGTGCAGGGAATTCCTAACCTACAGCTCCTTATTTCAAGTGAAAAAATTATACTAAGCCCAAAATAGTCATGTTTTAATGGTCTTTTTCCTGAGTTCACGGAGGGATGAGAGTAAAAAGCTGAAAAGCGTAAAATTATCAGAAATCAGAGCAGGAACAAGTTTGTCTGTAAGGCAGCACCTATTCTGCAAGACAGTGAAAAGGACCATAGAAATTCCTCCAGAAGACATCAACACTAAATCTTACATGGGTCTGCTACACTGGGGAGCTGCTATAATTTCTCTTCACGTCACACTACTCATTGATTATGACTCTGTTGTATAAACAAGGAATGAAAGCAGAACCAAAAAATTTGTACCTTGTTTTATATGATTTACAACATAAGGCCCAATGGTGAGGGAATGATGGCAGGTCATCTGTTCTGCCTGCTGCTTTCAAGAAAGATGAGTGTAAGAACTAAAGGGAACTGAAAAGTCCTTAAATCCAATGTGCACCCACAGGGGGGAAAAGAAATATATATTAAATCTTGCCTTTTTTAATACAAGAAATGAATCCCACAGGTACAGAAACCCTCTTCTTCTTAGATAGGTATCTAGCAAAAGAATGGCCAGTACAAATCAGAGCAGCATGAATGGAAGGGGAGAATAATAAAAGAAGAATATTTATTTCTAATAAAATACCTAATTATATGACATTTATGGTCTTGATTAGAAAACAGCTCCATGCACTACTAATTAAATATTGTCCTCAATGGAATAAAACTCTAGTCTTCATGCAGTTATGTAGCTGTTGGAATTAATTCAGTATCTTTCCTTCTTTTTGTGAGTGGCAAGGTTGAAAATACAGATTTTGAAATTATTAATGCAGGAAAATGCACCTTAATGAGTTATGGAGTGACTTCAGAAAGTGTACCTTCTAAAGTAAATTAGAAGGTAAGATATTTGCAGACCTCTTTCTTGAGTTCAAAAAGTTGGTTGTAGTTGCAAAAGAATAATGTGTAGTCAAGCTCATGCCATTTTTCATAATTTTGCCAAGAATACCAAGATTTCAACTGAAGACATATTGAACTTGATGGTGTGGGAGTTCTACAAGAAATGAAAAAGCTCATTTCTTTGGAGCCTTTCCTAAGCTAGCCCTCACCTTGAACTTATTTAAGCCAACAGCTTCAAGGGAAAAAGCGTTTTGTCTCTTCTACTAAATCAAGTTATCAACAGAGAGGTATTTTGATCAGTAGCTCCCGAGTGCTTCCCATACATTATTTACAATAATACCAAACAAAATAGAGCACTCCTTTCCAAAAGGAAATACTGCACATCTGTTCCTGAAATTATTTCACAGATATTTACAGGTATTATCTCAATGTTATGTATACAAAAACAGAGAAAGAAGAAATGTTCATTTGATGTGAAACATTCCTTTGTCTACCTGTAATACTAGAACAAGTTTATGACAGAGACACAAAAACACTTTCCTTCTCACAGAATCACAGAATATGCTGAGTTGGAAGGTACCCACAAAGATCACTGAGTCCCATCGTTATTTAGTATGTTACCATTTAAATCACCAAACAGTGTCTTCGCAGATTATTTGGCCTTTAATTTTTTTTTTTTTACTGTAAATTGTAAACAAATGGGATTTAACAAATCTGATTATATTTCCTTACAAGCACACATTTGAAATATAATCTGAGGGCAGAGAAAGTGCAGTCTTCTGCACCTACCCGGTAATGACCTCCATATTAACAACAAACTGTAGGTATATCTACCCTGTGTTAAAGCAGTCCTTGTGTTAAATTTGACCATCTGAATGGCTAAAAGAATACTTTTTGAATTCAAATCAGTATTTAATTCTCTACCTTATCAGTACACCAGTACTTTATAGCTACCAGATATGGCCAGTAATACATAACTCTCTGTTGATAACATGCACAACATTCTCAAGTATACACAATACAGAGAAAAATTACATAAGTTAGAGTTCTTTCACAGACATACTTAAACTTTGTTTCTAGTCCCTGAATCTTAGCATCTCATGTATGAACCAAGGTAGTTATATTTTTCCTCATATAGGAAGAGTCATAGTAAGTTTTTCTCAGGTGACAGTTCTCATTTGTAAAGGGTCTCCCCTCACTGGAAGGTGGGAACTATAGATGGCAGACCTTACATGACCCATTTTCATATGGAATATCATGCCTGATAGAAGGTCAGAAATATCTGAATTTTCAGAAATGTTTTACACATTGAAAGAAGTAAGTGTAATTCCTCAAGAACATTTTGTTTGTTTGTGTAGAAATTTCAGAACAACCCAAGACTGCAGTCTGTTTTGGAATACAAAATGTTATTTTCTTTCATAAAAATATTTTTATTGATAATTAAATATTTACTATTATAATTAAATAAAAGGTGAAAGCATGATATTGAAAAAAACGAATAAGACATTAGAATTTTTTTGCTATATTCATCATAGATCTATAATACCATTTAATATGTTTTTTTCTCTGAATGCTGTATCTTAATTGAACAATTATCAAAACTTGTCTTCCATAAAATTTTTGTGTGACAATAATTTTATTAGAATATTGTTAAATACAGCTCTGTACACCTTGTATAGACATTAAATACTACATCACTACAGTGGTACCAGAGCTCTTGCATATGGTTGTATACTGATATTTAAATACACTCTCCTAAGACAAGTTTGTTATGCCAGTAACTTACCTACTCTACCACAAATGTTTGACAAATAGCCCTTGCAGTGAAATGTCTAATACTTAGCAACATGCCACCATACTCTTTTTAAGCCCTGTTATTTAATGGAATTTCAGCTCCAGGAGGAAAGGAGAATAATAATTTTTAAGATTAAATTCATTTTGCAGTGCCTTTTCTTCTAATACCGTGTTCTGACTCTGTCAGCAGTGTCTGTGACTAAATAGATTTTCAGGTCAGTCATGTTTGCATGGGAGAAATTAGAGATGGAGGTGTCATATCATCAGAAACAAAAATTGGTTCAAATATATCATTCTTTTCTAAATATATACCAATCAGAAATGTTCAGACAATGTACATGCAGTCATCTATGTGTTCTGCAGTTTCGAAACTTATGCTCAGTTTTCAAGGTTTGGTGCATCCTCAGAAACTAACTCTTTTCTACAATGACATTCAGCAGCCCTGCTGTTCTCTGGACTTCTTCATGGAGTAACAGCCTTTAACTAGATAACAGCAACCCAATGTGCCTTCCAAAGACTGCACATTTTTTGTCTGAAAAGAAAACACATTCATGAGAAATGTTTACCACAACACCAGCAAGGCAGGGTTTGGCCAGTACAAATAGTTATTTCTTTTACATGTAGCACTCAGCATTGTCTGTTTTGGGTATTTTCCACTCTTTTATATGTAACAATCAATACTGCTTGCATGTTTAAGTTTTGGGCACTTTTCACTCCTACAGTCTCACAATTTGGTCATTTAAATAAGAAAAGCATATTTTTAAAAATACAACTCCTAGCTAACAGAATTAAAGATTTAATTTATTCTCTTCCACCTGCAAACATGTATTTGGCCACTCAAGATCCTCTTTCCAAGCCTTCCAACTGAGTCCAGAAACTTAAGAATTTATGAAATTTCTAATGAAAATATTGCTATAAATGTAGCATACTTGCAATTTTCATTACAGGAAATGCCTTCAGGATCACAGCCAAGAAGTTTATATATGTTAGACAATAGATACCATATATATATATCTTATAGAATATTACAGATATGGCCTATCTCATATTGATACAAATATTATGTAAACATTAGATAATATAGGTGTATATATTAGGTATGTATAGATATTATGTATTACTTCCACGTGAGATTTGGGAAGAACTGGTGGTGTTAAGCTCTGTATTTGCATTGATTTTCTTCCTTCAGGTGAGATGTTGCTATACAATGTCACACAAATGTGAAATTCGAAACTCAGGTATCTTTATTTTTAGAGGAGAAAATCTTAAAACAGAACTTTGAAATACAACAAAGAGATGCCACAGACTTCAACTGCTTTTCCTAGTTCATTGCTTTACTAGTTCATTCAGCTGGATTTCAAAGCAGGCCTTTCAGTTCTAATTGGAAAACAAAGTTACACTGAATCACATGACTTTGCTGATGCATGATAATTTGTATTAGCAGAGAAGACTCTGACATTTCTGAAAATAATCCACTGAAATAAAAATATATAGCATAGATAGAAGATCATATTATTAATGATTTCATTTAGTTCTGAGTTTAGCATGTAAGAATACAAATCAGATTTGAAATCAATGCTGTAGAAGTCTGTCTCATTAATGACATACACAGAAGGAAATCTGTAACTCTATTGTTCATATATTTCTTTGCCTCAGTCTTTTGTTGCTTCTTTTTTTTAACTTTTTCTTTTTTTTTTTGATTTTGCTTGACAGAGTCATACTTCTTTGAGAAAGCAACTACTCTACAAATGGCCTTCTGTACATTGTCTCAAGTTGCACACTCACAAAATAGGAATATAAAAGATGCTAATTGTTTTAAAAATCTTATCCATTATACAGAGCCATAACTGTCCTTTTAGGGAGAAAAACCATCTAGCTTCAGGTCTTTTACAATTAATTTTTCTTCTGAAATAAATACATCTGTGATGCAGCCAAGAGACCATAGCTTTAGAGAGTTGAAACAGATGTGTTTGGTCACTTTTGCATGCTCATTCCAACTCAGCACATGGCTGCTGATAACTCTGATGACATTTGAGAGACCAAAATATTTATGTCTTAGTTTCCCTCACTGGATATTGAAAAGGATCTCTTGTTATTAATAACTCAGATATACTTCTTTCAGGTTTTATTTTTTGTTATGGCTTTTTTCACTTTTCCTCCATCAGAGTTCATCATTTGCATCAGTAATTAGACTAATATTTTGGTGAGATTTTTTGTCAAATATTTTTAAGACAACATTGTGTATATGTCTGTAGAACTTCATTTATTTGAAAGGGGAAATGCAGGAATTCCTCATCCAAAGAACACTTAAAATCTGACCCCAACTTACAAAAATGGTATTTCATCGAAAGTGGGTGTAGAGAAAATCGAAAGTAGTCCGTGACTGTTGAAATGTCTAGGATGCAGAAAGATGCACAGCCATCTAAGAAGCTCACATCCTTGATGTGAATTACAGACACCTCACTTCAGTCACATCTCTGTGCTGCTGTAGGTTTCAGCTCCACCACTTACAACAAAATTTCACACCCCTTTAGCTTTCTCAGGTCGGTAAAGACTTCTGTTCTTGCCTCATTAGAAACAGTTCTGAATAGCAATCTTTGTCTCCTTTGAAAGGAAACACATAGCCAGTGCAGATCCAGTCATTGTGCATCCATACAACAATACGTTGTTATCTTCCACAACCTAAAGCTTTTATCAAAAAAAAAAAAAAAAAAAAGGTTTTCAGTGCTACAGCTGTAGCAATAGCCTCACAAACCATGGCTATAGATGCAATGGCAGTGCTCCAATAGTTTTAAATAATTTAATTGTATTATGAGGTATGACCAATGCCACTCATCTCAGTGGCTGCTAAATTGGATGTGCCTGAAAACACTTGTGACATGTCACTACTTCTTTCAGTCCTCATCAAAGGAGATAGGAAAGGAGGTGAAATACTACCTGTCGAACACTTGCACAATCCACTGAAGGAAGGCTCATTTGGGCTGGATGAGGGCATCTGTTAACACCAGCATTTGTCTCTCCTTACAATTGGGTACTCAAAGCCAGAATCCAGCTGATGTCTGAGATTCTCAAGGGAATAGAGAGGGGAAGCCAAGGTGAAGCTGGCATATTCAGTGTCAAAGATCATGAGAGCCAAACCCAGGGGCCTGGAGAGTGTATTTCACTGTATCTGGAACAGTTACTGGCTTTACTTTTACCAGCTTCTTTGGAAAAAGAATATAAAATTAATTTCTTGTCCTGAGCCAAACATTTGCTATGTATTATTGTTCAGACATTCCCTGTTCTCCTAGGAAGCATTGTGACAGGTGAGAGACATATTTTTTGCAACATAACTTGCTGAACTATTTTGAAGGACCTTTATATATGTTTGCACCCTACCTCTGGGAAACCACATACACCTCTGATCACATAATTTGATTTAGCCAGAGTTCTCATACTAGTAGACCCAGGTAATCTTTCACTGTGAAGGGCCTTACATGGCCTGCATCTGTTCCAAACACTGAACATCCAACATGCTCTATTGCATGTGACTACATAGAAAAATAGTGGTGTCTGAAGGCACATACAAAAAGAGATGACACTGAAGCAGTCGATCACATCACCTTGTACTTCTCCGTCCAGGAAATTGTTGAAACACTCAGTATAGAAAGCAACTATACCAAATTTTGACATTTACATTAGGGACTTTGAGGCAGACTTAGCATTTACAATTCTAGTACTGAGGCTTTCACAAAGGATTTCACATCTGAAGCTTTTTTGATGCATTGGACTGAATGACACTAAATTCAGTTTAAATTAAACAATGAACCAGAGCCCTGATACACCTTTGCCAAATGCAAGAATAATATGTGTTTTTAAAATAAAATTAAATTCATATTGCAAATAATTTCTCTAAGTAGCAATTGATATATATATTGTATACTCTATATATGTATTAGAGAAATTAATGTGGAGATAAACTGAACTGAAAGTCTCAGGCTATAAAGACATTTTTTGTGTTTTTCTTGAGGCACATGAGCAGTCCCAGTGTGTTTGCTCTTTGTGTACATAAACCTTTGTAGGCCTGGAGCCACAGCACAGAGGGAAAAAATACCAAAAGCATTTCATAGTGTTTCTTTTCATGACTTTGTGTTTGTGATGCTCTTGAATCTGTATCATTATTACTTTATTGTGTTTTGTCATTGTGGTGACAAAAGGGATTTTAGTGCAGCTTTGTAGAGACTGTTGTGCCACGGACATGTCTTTCAGATGCCAATTCTGTTCTGTTAAAAAGCAGAAACTGATTCTGGAGATAGGACTGCAAAACATCTGGCATCTCTGTAATTGTCACTTTTCCAGAGCAAGAAAAATTCCTTGATATCTCTCACAGCTCTTTTTAAATGTTGTATGTGCCAATGACAGATATGTTTAAGCTACTTACATGCTTTTATCTGTGTAGAACTTTCCACCAAGGGAAGGGGAGACATGACTGAGGACAGCTACACAACCATGTTTGAGATTATCAGCTTTCAGTGAGAAGCCAGGTAATGTGTTCTGAGATGTCAGCATTGAGCAAAGTATGTGTACCCCCTTTCCAGTGTCCTGTGGCATGACAAACCCTCACTTTGCCAAAAATCACAATGTTCAGCTTCTTCACAGCTATAGTCAAACAAGTACCTAAAGGGGGCCTGCAAGAAAGTTGGAGAGGAACATTTTACAAGGGCATGTAGTGATAGGGGCGAATTGATTTAAGCTGAAAAGGGGTAGATTTAGATTAGATAGCTGGAAGAAAATCTTTACTGCGAGGGCAGTGAGGCACTGGAACAGGTTGCTGAGAGAAGTTGTAGATGCTCCTGGAAGTGTTCAGTCCCAGATTAGGCAGGGCTTTGACCAGCCTGATCTAGCGGAAGGTGCCCCTGCCCATAGCAGAGGGGTCAGAATGAGTTGGTCTTTAAGGTCCTTTACAATCCAGACCATTTCGTGATTCTGTGATTTTATGATGATAGTGGGCAGGGGTGCCTGTGGAAGACTTGATGGCATTTGCTAGTTTGAAATATGATTTGAATTTAAAGCTACATCAATACTGCATTTTCCGGTCAAGTTTAAGTCCATGATTTTATCAAATCTGCTTCCCACATACCTTGTCCAGTTAATGGTATTTAAAGACTTAGATGCACAGTGGAATTTAGTCCTAGAAATACAATAGTCAGAGCAAATTCAACTGGCTGTTCTGGGCACTGGAAGAGAGTGCTGCCAATCTGGTGAGTCATAGTTGGGAGTCAGGGATTTCAGTATCACTCTCATGAAATCAAGAACTCAACAAACTATCTGCCCCAAGAAGCAATATGTAAATACATAAATAATAGATTCCTATTATGTCAAAAGCAGACTGAAAAATCAGAATAACCAAAAGTAATGGATCTCTGTCAATTTTTTAAGGAAATAATTATTGATCTGTTAGAAATTATGAATTCACTGAAAATAATCACAATCCAGGTGGCTTGTGCTTACACAATATGTGTAAGTTTTTACAGTTTTTAAGTATAGCATAACTTACTTGAGAGCAAACAGCAAATGTAAACATTACTTCTCAGTGATACTTGGGCTGAAGAATAGCCCCTCTATTTCCTCCCCATTATTTTTTCCCCACATGTGGGTTAGAAATTATATGAACATTTATGCAAATGAGTGTCTTCAAGTCTGAAAATGTTGTGTCCGTTTTTTCTCCATATTTCACTGTTTCCACCTGAAACACAATTGCTGCTAGTCATATCTCCTCTCCAACTGCTTCCTTCTGACAGTTTGCATTATCCTCCTTTTATAGATTTTCACTAGCTATAATCAAGTGAATTACCTCAGAATGCCATAAATATTATTTACTAGTATCCCATGGCTTCTCACAAGGAAAAAAATTCCAAGGTAAATCATGTTGTTATGGTCTCATTTTATAAAAGTAAGCAGAGAAATACACAATTGAATTTCAATTCATCGTGAAGACTAAACAAAGTCTTTTTGACTCATGATGACTACTTTTAATCAATATTTTCCTCAGGAATCAACATAAAATATAAACCAGATAACTACAGTGTTAGTATGCAAGTAGGAGGCTACCTGAAGAGGAACAGTAGGCTTTTATCAAAAGCACGCAGAGATGTAAAGAATATGGCCTAAGTTCAAATTCAGTTATTTAGTTCATCAAATGCTGAACATTAGGCAAGAAAATCTCACTAGACTGGAAAAAAAAGCTAAAAAGCTAACTGAGTGGAACTGGGCTGCTCACAATTGACTACTTGAAACACTTTGGAGCTTCTTGGAGTCCTTGGGCTATAGCTTATATTCATCCATTTATCCATCTGTCCATCCATCCATCCATCCATCCATGCATTCTATAGCTGGCAGACCTACAACCCTTAAACCACAAAAGACTGAATTGTCATACTCTGTGACTGATTCTGTGTGAGTTACACATCCCTTCCTATGTGTGCTCTCACATACTGTTCTTGAGTAAAAGTAATGTCCTCCAACCTCTCTTCACTGCATTACCCTACAAATACAACAACGCTGCTGGGAAAAAAATTATATTTCACTGGAGTTGAATAGTTAGACTTGATGTTTGGAGCAGCAGAACCATTTTGAGCATCATTTGCATATAGCCATTGTAGTTTGTGAAGGATTTCTAGGAGTATACTAGATTTCAGCATTTCTACATTTTTAATACTAAAAAAGTCATGTGGTACAATGGTAAATAAAGAATACTTTGAGATTGTCTGGAAGATTTCTTGAAATTTTCTTTCATTGATTCATGCATTTTGCTCTTAAACTTCTATGGTTTCTCATCCTATTTGTAACACACTATATATCTAAGGAAAGAGATATATATAGCTTTATCACTATATATCTTTATGTCTGTCTTACAAGCAGCCTGCGACACAGGCTAAAGCTCATCTTCATGGTTCTCTGAATCTGGATATAGCTAATGGTCCACACAGCTAATTAGACCATCTTTTGGGAGTTTCATGCTCCTATCCTACACAGAAAAAAGTCATTAGGTAGATAATTATGCAACCCCTGGAAAACTCATGACAAACCCCAATGGTGTATAAAGGAGGCTTCACTATCCTATAAAATTCCACAGTATCATAGTGATATTTATATTCCATTTGCAAGATAATGAAGATCAAGTTCTGTGCAGAAAAACAGAACAATAGGCTTTTTATATAAATTATTGTAGGTGGTAACATTTACCTTCAGATCCTCTACAAGGCAAAATTTCTTTCAAATTTTTTCGTAATCTTTCATGTGGACAGAACATTAAAAGCTCGCTCCTTCAGATCTTCAAGTAATTTAGATTCCAGAATATGTTGAATGTAGAAGGGAAGGGACTGTGTTGAAAACAACAAACAGAAAAACAAAACAAACAGGTCTGGGTCATGCACAAGTCTAGAAATAGAGAAAGAGTCTTCTGAAAACTGGTTATGCATCATCTGAATGATGACTTGTTCAGTAGTTCACATTTTTTGTGTTGTCAGAAAGAATATTGACTCATAAGGGTACAGACAATTTATTCAAATGCTAAACATATATTTTATACAATCCCTTGAAATTTTCACATGAAATCAAATTGAGTTTCAGAATTTTTTGGAGAATTTTATGCCACTAAAATACATTTTCCAAGGGGAACATATGTGAATAAGCCTTTTTTAGGCCAAAGCCTATTAAACTTACCTTCCTCTTTCATAAAATTGGTCAAATTAACTGGAAGCAGAAGCATATTTCACTCCATATAAGCCAGTTTAGCACATGATCACACTGAAATATCTAGTTCTTCTTTGAAGCTGGACAGTTTTGCATACAGGATGAAATAACCACTGGAACATAAAGAAAAATTAATTGGATAACTCATACATAAATTCAAGCCCTGCTCAGTGTATTAAAGGCATTCCTCACTATAATAGTGACATTTCAAAAAATGAAACACTTCAGCAGTTTGGTGTTGGAACATCTTTTCTTTCTAACCCTTGGAAACTTCCTTCAATCACCACACATTGCTACATATCTAATTATTAATTTTAATTTTAAGAAGTCATGATGGATGTCTAAAGATTAATGATAATCAAAGTGCCTGCACTAATTTGTAATATGTAAATCCCACACTGGTCCACTGTGGTTCTCTTTAGGATTTCTTTTACAAATGGCTAGCTACAAGTGACACAGACTTTTCCTTGCTTCAGAGCACATAACCTTAGTATTGCCATTCTCCCAAGACCTAGCAGATATTTCAGAGAAATGGATGACTGGATATATCAAAAGACTGATCATGAAGTTTTGACCAATTCTGAAGATTATTGTTATCTTGGGATTTGTACTAGATGACTTTAAGCGTCCCTTCCAACCCAAACTACTCTGTGATTCTATGATCTTCAAACTCATAGCTGACATGTAGAAAGGCATCATTCTCACTTCTTGGTCTTCAGTTAGATGCTCTTAGGTAGTATTGAGGTTGGAGTCAGTCATCTTAAAATAGCCTTCTCTGTCTCTTCCCTATGCAAAGTAGATATATATTTCCTCTGCAAGAGTTATTTTTCTAAAACACAGATCAGATGAAGCAGAAAAGTATGGTCCCTTCTTCAGAGGAGGAGTTTACAATAGGGGATTATTACAAAGCATTTATTACTCAAATGCACTTCTGCAGATAAAATGAATTAAAAGAAAATTTTCTCTTAAATTTAGATACTTTAGGTGAATAACTCCATTGCAGAGAAGTGTCTATTTCATTCTATTGTATAATTTTGTATGTGCATGTATGTCATACACAGTAAGAAGCTGGAATATCTAGGGTTCACAACAACCCAAAGTGAAAAAAGAGAAAGAAAAATGAACAATTATGACTATTTGTGGAAATTTAGGACCAAGCCGATGTTGAAATAAAATAAACACAGATAGAATTTGTTAGATACCAGATCGGTAATTGTTGGATTGGAATCACCTTGGGTAGTGAGGAGGGTGTGAGTGGAGGGGAAAGGGATGTGTTGAACCTCACAGAGGTGAGGTGGCATCGTATCATTCATGACAGACCCCTCGAGCCTACATGTGGAAGCACCAGAGCAGCTGCCAGTCACAAGCAGTCTGGGAAAACTATAACATACCACACCTCCTGGATGCCCTGACCTGGCTTGGATTGGCAGGGACAGTGAGAATACTGCCCGTCACTCTGGTCTAGAACCTCAGAAGGGCCACTGAGCCAGAGGCCCCACCTTGGGGAAGTTTGCCATAGAGACCAGAGCATATAAAACCAAAGGCATATGTTTGCTGCATGTCGTGACCCTATCGTCTGGACATGTGAGAGCTGGTCTTCCACAAGATTCCAATTATAGGTATGTAGTCTGTCTCTCCCTCTTTCTTCTTCTTCTCTCTTCTTGCTTCCTCTTCTTCTCTTTCTTTGCTCCTTTCTTGCTGCTTTGGGTAATTTAAGGCTTTTGACTTAAGTGTTGTGGATTAGTATTTGCTGGGTCAGTATTTTGGTGGAACAGTTTGTCTAGATTGTGTGATGCCTTTTTGGACTTCAGTCAAGTTCCTTTATTTTCTCCCCTAAATTATCAATAAAAATACCTCTTGGGATCATGTCTGTGGCTTATTCTCTTGACATTACCTTGAGGTATTGCAGAACACTATATATATATTTTAAAGTAAAACTTCTGTCTGAGCCCATGAGCCTGCAGCTCTGGAGCTGGAGTGTTAAAACAACCTATTTAGTTAGAGTTTTACAGTACTTAGTGCTGTGGATTGTCTCTGTATTTGGCTTTGGTTAGTATATACTTCTTGTAGAGATGTGAGAGGACAGTGATCATACAAAAATGTTGATATACCATGGAATATCATATTTGGATTTACGTTATCCAAGTGATTTTGACAGAATGGTAGAATCATAGAAGCCCCTTATTTCCTAGCTATTCAGACATGACAACACTACAGTTCAAACACTACAGTTTGCGCGTCAAGCCTTCAAGTGTCCTTCTTCAGCATATAGAGTGACTGTCAAGTCAGGTGAACTAATTTGATTTTGAAATACATTTTCTGTCCTGCATCTTGTGTTAACAATTGTCTCAGCTTCTGTAAGGAGAATAGAATGGTAATGGTATGGTAAATAAGGTAAGGAAAAGATGATTTTTCCAAATTCCAGTTATGTTTTCTAGCATAGTATTTACTTGTTTTCTTTTATAGAAGAGACATTCTATCCTTAGTCTGTGCTGGCCTTGGTATCAAGAGCTGTTCCCTTGTGAACAAAAAGAGCTGGTAACCCTAAATTAAGAAGTGAATTAAATGCTTGTGGAAGTACCAAGCTGACAGCCTTAGGGCTGAAAAGATTGTTCCTCTGTATATAACTCTATCAAGATTCAACTACCAGCAGCATTTCCTGAAAACATCTTACAGTGAAATTGTTAGTCGTGTCTTGAAGAGGTCACAATTCCAGGGATCAAACCAGGTTACTAAGATCTGAATTTGAACACACTGGTCCCAAACAAATGAGGAATTAGGCCACTGAAATTAATCAAGTCAGACAATGGAAATTAAAAGAGGGGTACTTAAACGTGCCCTAACTATTTTAACCTTGCCATGTGAAAAATCAATATACTTGTATTGAAGTGGATTAAGTTGTGGTGTTTCTCACTAGCTGAGGAACTGGTCAATGAGTAAATAACAACTAGATTTAGAAGAACAGCATTTTTTTTTAAATCATTATTATTTGAAGAAGATAGAGTAAGAGTTAAACTCAAAACTGTGGATTAGCTACATATTCTCTTATTGATCAACTTCTTATATGAGATCACTATCAACGATAGGCATTATCAGTTGTACTACAAGAATGTAATAAAAATCTCCTATTGAAAAAAACACAGTTCTGCTTCAGTTATGTGCTGAAGCTTCTCAAAACCCAGGACAGGGTATCCATGACTGATATAACCATTACAAACTTTGTGAAGAAAGATTAAGCTTCAAATTTTTATTTTTCATGGTCAGACTTAGGATCTTCTTGGGTTTGAGTGAATATTTATTAATTTAAACAATTTATAATTATTTCAGTCTAAAACAATATTATATTTCTTTCTCAATTATATAATTAGTAGTTTAATACTCTCTTTCCCATAACTGCTGATTATCTAAATAAGACTTTGATAGTCAAATAATTTTACTACAGAGTTTGAAGCAAGGCTCTTCTAAGACTATGTACTAGTTACGGGGCCCGGGACCAGTTTATCACTGTGTGGGTGTAACCAAAACTGTGTATTCTACACCTTCTATGTAATTTCTGAGGAACTGTTAATAATGGATCATTTGTAGCAGCTGCCCAGGGCACACTTGACTCCTCAGGCTACAAGCTGGGTGTTAAAGAACCCTGTGAGACATGAGAATGTTTCTTTGTCTTCACGCCAATGACTCAGCTGTGATAACTCCCCTCTGGGGAGGCATCAACACTGTCACACCCAGCCTGAGGGGTCATCTCTGCTAATGGGCTAAATGGATTGGCGTGCTAGGCAGTTCCAATGATCTAGACCATCAAGGATTCAAAAAATATCCCATGACTCACAGGGTTAAATCACCCATTGTGAAACTCCCCATCTGGGGGGAGATACTGGGCATTCCCACCTGAATTTGAGCATACATAATCTCTGGGGTTTGGGACTTCTAGTACCATTCGTGTGATCCAGAGGAGGGCCAGAACCTCAACAGGACTGCAACTGCCATTGTCAACAAGACTGCAATCATTACTGTGCCAGAACTGCATCCTCACCAACAGGTTTCCCTTTCTTTTACTTTGCACTCAGGGAGACCAGGTGGTTCTCAGCACAGAGGCTAATGAACACAATTCTGTTCTTGTCCCATGGTGATGGGTTATACATCTCTTTGTAGATTAAAAAACAGTTTTCTCTGTATCATTGTATTTATTGCAATCTTTTGAGTAAATTGTAACTCTATCTAGTAATCTCTCTCATGTTGGGTTCATCTCTCCCACTGGTTTACTTTTAAACCAGCACAGACTCTGAATCAGAGGTTACTTTGGCATTTTTTCTCTTTTGTGACATCAGATGTTCTGTCAAATTTGCCAACTCTAATACAGACATTCATGGAAACAACCACTGTTCTAATCTCCTGTTTGGAGCTTTGATACTTTACCATTATTTCAAGTCTCATAAAAAGCAACCACATCTTGGACTTTGGGGAAATAAAGTGTCTCAAGTAGTATGCCAAGGTTCAATTTGGGTTTTCTCTGTTGTTGTGTTGTGGTATGTTTTTCTCTTTTCCCCTGGACAGTATACTTAGGAAAATTAAACTCTAGAATTCTCACTTAGGCACAAATAAACTTGGCATCTGTTTAGAATTTTAATAGACTATGTAGGGGCCTTTCTTTTCTCACCCTCTTGGGACCAGGGAGTAATGAGCTGACATTTCCTGATATCTAGTGAACAGTTTTTTGAAAGAACTAATGAAGACCTTCTTATTAAAAGCATTTTAAAAATCTGTGTGACAGTCTTTAACAGTTTAATTTGGAAAGAAGACTAGACAGTACATAATGTCTTCTGTATAGAAGTGGCTTATGTCATATAAATTACTGTTAAAAATTAAGAAGCAATTTAGGTTTCTAGTACAGCTTAAGGAAATTTCTTGCTGTAATTAAGAAGGTAGAAGAAATATTTCCAGAGGAAAACAAGAACATACAGATATTCCTTTGATGATAACTCAGCTTTAAAACATTCTCCTTAAGAATTGTGCTAATAATAAAGATGTTTCTCAGAACTAGAAACTTTCTTTCTGTGGGATGTAATAGCATTTGAACTTCCTTGTAATGTAATTCTAAATCTCATTAGACTATGGTGACATTAAAAGTCCTTCAGAATATGGAGGGGAGGGGTGGGAGGGGATGGGGGGGGTGAAGCAAGGGAAAGAGACAAAGAAAAATCTCAGCAATCTAGAACACAAACTAAAAATGTTCTGAGATTCCCTGCACTTAAGAGTAGAAGCAAGTAAATACCTATTGCATATTTATTGAGGATGTCTCACAAGGTAAACATTTGTGTTGTGCAGCTTCAGCGGGACTCTGAAGAGTGCACCATCATTGGAGGGTTAACGTGATTTGGTGGCTGGGAACTTAGTCTGGCTTCAGCAACATGCACTCTGTGATATTCCCCAAGAGTGAATCTTGGGAATTAGTGCATGTTGATACCTACACAAGAGACTGAGAAAGTTAACTTGGGTAGCTCTATGAGAAAAGCTTGCAAAAACATTGATTGCAATGGAAACAGTAGCAACATATTCGACTTTGAGTTTCTGTAGCACTTTTCTCTCAAATACGTAACACCATATGGCTTCAATTATGTCAGTATTTTGCAAAGATAGTACAAAGAAAATGTCATGAAAATACTTTTGTCATTCTCTAAATGGATGCTTGAATCCTGTTGTTATTGAAAAGGTGGCAACTCCTCATCTTAGTGTTTTTACTGTTTAAACTTCAAATTCTAGAAAGGTGACATTTCCTTGTGAATAGAAAGAAATAGTTGCATTTTTCTGAACTTGAGATTCCTAATTTCTACTAACTTAACTGTTTTAAGATAAGATCTTCAGGAGTTTCTCTTAAGAGTTTTCCTTTATTTTGAAATATGTTCAGTTATTGAAATAGTGTGTAAGAAGTTGTTGTAGAGTCCTACAAAATTGAGTGCCCTTATTATACAATGAAGTCTTGACCTATTGATGACATTCTCAAGGAGAATTGACTTCTAATTCTGGAAAGAATACACTTTTTCTTTGGATCTGTGGATGGAGAGCTACTCCATGATGATTTCTAAGATGCTATCATTGTTCAAACTCTCTAAAAGAAGGATGTAGAAAAGGCATTCTGACTGAGAAGAACATTATTGTTTGCTGGTGTCTTAATTTCCTGCTCAGATTTCCTTTTCTTTCATTTATAATTCAATTATGACACTTCATAATTGGAATATTGTGATTGATTTTTAATTTGAATGTTCTTGGTAGGGCAAATATATGTGCAACACTAGAATTTTCAAGAGGCATTAAGAGAGGCAACAACAATTGTCTTACTATTTATTGTGCTCTTGATTTGTACAAGTTGGTAATTTCTGGAATAAATTTTTGTAGTATTCAGAACTTTAAAACACCTTTTCCTTTTGTAGGACTGATCCTTTGAAGCTAGCTGAAGTGTAGCTTGTACATTAAGGAATTAATTAAATTCCAGATCAGTAAGAATTCAGGGACAGCAACTCTAGTTTAACAAATATAAATTGACTTTTCTGAGGATAATAGAGTAAAGTGAGCAAGGGAGGTAGTTGGTATTAATTTGTTTAGACTTCTAAAGCACATTGCATGACAGATTAAAGCTATTTTTCAAATAAAGTCTCTTGGGGTTATAGAAGAAAAAACAAAGTGAATTGGAATGTGGCTAGAGGAAAGAAGCAAAGATCTATTATTTAAGAGGTAAACCTGGTCCATTACACCATATTTGTTAGTGTTTGTTGGGAGCTCCTGACTCTTTTTTTCTAGCAGTAAACTACAGATTTTGTACATTACATTAATTTGTTTCTAATTACCACAAACAGTATGTAATGATACATTAGTAACCTAATTTTAGAACCTGGTGAACCAGGGTAAACAAATTCAACATAAGCTAATTAGGTGTTGAGTGTGAACTTCTTTGATCTTTACAAATACTTATTTTAATGCACTTCTGTAATATTGATGGAGAAAAAACAATCATAATATTGTATCTTTTTACTGTTCATTTTTATCTGCTTGTGTTAAAAAAACCCCTGCACCATTATTAACAAAATTTTAAAAGTTTTTAAATCCTTTCTTGCTGCTAGTCACTGTTTCAGTGTTAAACTGTACAACCAATTTTACTTGTCTTTATACCAGTGTTGAACAAATTACTCTGCCAATTTATGTTTCACATTTGCAGAAAAAATGTACCTTTCTATAAATAAGAAGGAAGCTGAAAGAGAAGCTACATAAAAATACCTTTTCTTTAATAAAATCATATTTCGGTAGAGCTCTTACATTGGTTTATAACTATACACACAGTCTAGTTAAACATACTCCTAATTTTGATGTTTTGACAAATTAGTTCTAAGCTGCCTACATTTGAAGGAAGACTGTGACTGACTCTTTGCTTGATTGAATTAATTAAGAACACAAAGCATTTCAGCCCCAAAACAAACCCATACACTGTGGAAACAGTGATTGGAAGAATGAAGATGGGGTTATATTGCAAGTTGGTTCTTCGTGTTAACAGAGCATCTTCAGCTATGTAGATAGTAGAAGTTACAAAGTGAAATGGAGTCAAAGGTTCAAGCTGATTGCTTCCTTCCTCAAACATATAATCATAGAATATCTTGAGTTGGAAGGGAACCGTAAAGATCATTATGTCCATCTCCTGTTTTTTACATGCTGTAATAAGCATAGAATTCCAAATATCTATGATTAGAAAATATGGGGGAAAATGTTATTTAAAAGAAAAGTTTATATATTAAATAACTATTAAAGTCAGATTTATAGAATTTACTGAGAATCAAGTGTTTATGATGGATAGTCCAAGGACACTGAGTAAACATTAATTCAACATCACTTCTTTGGCTTTCTCATTACTAAATCTGAATTACTTGGCTCAATATAGTTCTACAACAGGAACATCAGATTTTAGATCTATTAACAGCAAGTAAATTATTTATTAACTTACAGAAGTTATTGGGCAGTTGGCAGGCATCAGTGAGTCATAGATTAACAGAACACCACTGATGTGTACAATATCTTCTGAGCAATCTATTTCAGACCAGAATTTTTATTGGATATTCTTATTTTTATTTTGACTAAGGACATAAAAGACCTTTAAGCTGCTTTTACCACTTGCTATTGCTCCTTCTATAACCATAACACTGAAAGGAGAGACTGAATATGTTGCCACTTGTTTCTGAAAGCAGCATTACATATAGTTATTTTGCAGAAGAAGGGATTTGCACTGTATATGAAAATCAGGAACAAAACATGGACATATTCTGGAAGTTTTGTGATCTTGTTACACTGAAAGAAAGAGTGGGAATAATAGAAAGACACAGTTGTAGATAGTAACAACCCATTTCTTTAGAATTATCTAAATGAGAAGTGCATCCTGGGGTGCTTCAAAAAAAAATGTGGCCAGCAGCTTAATGCATTTAATTCTTCTCCCCTTCACAGCCCTAATACTACCTACCACCTACCACCGCCTATTGCATCCAGTTCTGGAGTCCTCAGCACATGAAAGACATGGGCCTGTTGGAGCAGGTTCAGAGGACAGCCACAGAAATGTCCAGAGGGCTGGAACACCTCTGCTATTAAGACGGGCTGAGATACTTGGGGTTGTTCAGCCTGGAGAAGAGAAGCCTATGGGGAGACCTCACTGGAATCTCCCAGTACTTAAAGGGGGCTTATAAAGAGAGGGAGAGTGACTTTTTACATGGGCAAATTGGGATAAGATAAGAGGTAATGGCTTTAAACTGAAAAAAGGTAGGTTTAGATTGGATGTTAGGAATAAATTATTTACTGCGAGGGGGACTGAAGTGCTGAAACAGGTTGCACAGAGAAATTGTGGATGCCCCATCCCTGGAAACACACAAATTCAGATTGGATTCTGCTTTGAGCAGCCTGATCTGGTGTTTGGCATCCCTGCACATGGTGGAGATTGGAACTAATAAACTTCAAGGTCCCTTCCAACCCAGGGCATTCTATGACTGAGACCAGTCTCATTGAAGAAGGGGCTTTTTTCCCAAAGGGCTTGTGCTAGGTGAAATTTAGCAGGTGAACAATTTTCATTGTGCTAAAAGACTTTTGCTGTTCTCCCATTTCTTAAACTCTGCATTTACTTCATATCATGCAGCTGTGTACAAAATAGCATTTTGATGCCTTTTCCAGTTGTGGCTGCTTCTGCTCTATAGAGTAACTGAAAACACTGATAACTTTTGAGGCTTCTGCTGCTTTCTAGGCTACCTGTCATTTCAACATCTCTCATAGACCTGAAATTTGATCTTGTTTTACTAGATCAAGAGCTTAGAAAAAAACCCTACCCAACCTTAGGCGTTTTCCTTTTCAGATATGTTCCAATGGAAAAGAAAGGTTTCAGCAGGAGGGAATTTAATCCAAAACAGGAGCTTTCAAAAATTTCCCTGTAAATTTCAAAATAGGCCCTACTCAGGATTCCAAATGAAGTCAGGTGAGAGGAACAGAGGAAGATGTCAGCAAGTAGGCTATTTTCTTTAGGTGAGCTAACAATTATAGTATATTGAGTTAGAAATCCTCAATATTGTGTTTTCAGTTGCTTAAAATACTTGTATACTTACATTTTTTCCCCATGAAAACATTTAAATTACTAATGCCCTATGAATAACAAGTTCTGAATAAGAAGTGAATCTTTTGAACTTCCATTGAATATAGAAGGAAATATCACTGAAATTGTTCATATAATTTTCTCAATTAAAATTGAAGTTATAAATAAACCACATTTTTCCACAGCAAAATGCTACCTATAGCAAATTAAAATTTGGAAATGCCAAAATTCTTTTCATTTAAATTAACTTCTGAAAAATAAACACAAGAATGTTAGTTCGGTATGAAACTTTATTTCAAAAATAAATAATAATAATGCCCTAAGTGCATCAACTACCAAAAATGAAGTGGTATGGTATACTGAAATTCTGAATAAAATTGACCATAAAAAACCCCCAAATCTTAATTATGTTTTCTTT
Organism: Scytalopus superciliaris; assembly: GCA_013400415.1. NCBI lineage: Eukaryota > Metazoa > Chordata > Aves > Passeriformes > Rhinocryptidae > Scytalopus > Scytalopus superciliaris. The sequence continues at coordinate 11,658 of VXBX01002118.1, read as the reverse complement.
TAACTATCTGAACAATCACTGGCTAATCACTTTTCCTTCTGTAAAAAATATTTGTTGACAGAGTTAAATTCATCTCACAGTAAAATTTTAGTTCTTAGTGAGATCTCTTCCACAGGACTAGACATTAGAATGTAGTCACTTCTCTTCAGACCAGCACATCCTTATAATTTATTATATCATGAAGCTGTCAAAATATCAAACAAAACACTAATCAGAAACTTAGATTCTGAGTTCTAAGAATTAATTAAATTCACACCCATTTACTTTTGATTTGTCCTGGTATAGAAAGATGAGTGAAAAGGAAACAAGACCATGTAATATTTCTTTTAAAATCTTAATCCAAATAATCTATGATCAATTTTTCACTGTAACTGATAAACCTAGGAGACCATTAAATCAGTGTTGGTTGATATATATTATAATATTCCAACATGTTCTAATTGGCCTTATGTCATGGAAACATAACTGATTTCTCTGCTTACTTGTAGTTTAGGGGCAGTCTGTTTCTTCCAAACAAAAATAACTACTGTTGGAAGTAAGTATTGAAAGTTTAATGGAGCCAGCTCACTAAGTAGTTTTTGTGTATATGTTAAATTACAAAGACGTTTAACTTTTCAAAGAAACAATAAAGAGTTATTGAAAACAGTGATTAGAAGTTGCATTTCTTATCAGTGATACTTTAAAAGTTAAAGCAATACCACAATCTCTCCATTCCACTGTCCCCCCTCCAAAAAAACCAAAACAAAACAAAACAAAAAAACCCCACTTAAAACACAGGGGGGAAAACTGAAAACCAGCCCTGCCAATATCTNAGAAATATTTATTAACAATCAATGCTCATTAAAAGTGATTTTGATAAGCATTTGTGTAATTTCACACCACTTCCATTCATGCACTGACCATACAGTTTCTGTCACCCACACCAACATATAAAAATCTTGGTATCTGTGGGATAAGCTGTGATTTTTTCAAGCCAAATAAGTGTTTTGATAATTTTCAGAGCAGGACAATTACACCAAAAAAAATAATGTAAAAGGGTAAATGGTGAAAAGCAGATAGTCTGAGTTCACTTACATGCTAAGTACAGCTACAGGTTTAGGTTAATATGATGGAAAATAACAAGAAACTAATGTAATGAAAACATCAAGGTATTTGTATGTAGAAACATTGTTATTTTTAGAGTCCTCCTCCCCCTTTCTAAAAATACTGTTACTATACAAAAACAGTCTGATCATGGGCAACTCACCCTTTTCTTGTATTCCAACCATTTTTCCCCTGTCCTTCATGGTATATCAGGTAGCTAGTTTTATGACACATATTGCTGCTGTTATAGAGACTATACAGACATACCATCACTCCAGGGTATGAAGCGGTCCACAAATGTTTGAAAAATGATTCCTGTCCCACTGTTTTTCACAATGTATCACTGCTTCATATACAAAAAGGCCATCCACTCCTTGTGCCTTTAGGGTACATGACTGCTAAGAAGCTCAATATCAGATACAGGTGTACAACTTCAGTTTGGCAAATTTTTATTTCAAAGCCCTACTTGCATGAAAAAAAAAAAATATGTGGTTTTGGTAGTTTGGATTTCTTTTTTTTTATTTTCATCTCATAGTATGCACATCCAGCAGTTGTATTATGGATTGGTATTTCCTTAAAAAGCAACCCCTGGAGACCCACAAAGCAGGCAGCCGGGAAGCTGACATGTAAATGAAAGACTAAAGCTACTTTTGTAATTTTTGTGGAAGCAAATTATGTTACTTAAAATCGTACATTTGGGGTTGTTTTTATCTTTTTTTCTTGTTTGAGGTTTGGTTTTGGGGGGAGGGGGTCTGTTCATTTTTTGTTTGTTTGGGTTTTTTTAGCGGGTTTTGTTTAGTTTTTCATTTGTTTTCTGTACCCTACTATTATCATGAACAGTCTCAGATTATGGTAATATTACCATAATCTGGAGGATTTCCTCCAAATAAGGAGGAAAAAGCCATTGTTTCACTAGAAAAAAAAAGCATGTACTTAGGTATCATACAGAGTTAGTTTCAACACTTTACACTCATCAGATCTGAGTTATTGCCCTTCCACATACCACAGAAGACTCAAAAGCTAGAATAACACTTGTAAAACAAATGTACTAGTAAAGGAAGTATACACATGTATATGAATCCTTATCCAAATACAAACATTAGACTTAAATTATCACTGGCTGGGGTGTGATTTCCCAATAGCTGTTGGATGGCATTCAATGTGGTCCTAGAGATCATCTTCCAGAATAGCTTCATCTGAAGGAAATCCAGTTCATGTATTCCCAAAGCTGCTCCACTCCCAGAACCAAAGCAGTCTGAAAAGCACAGCTTATAAAACAACTTAAGCACAACTAGCTCTTCCATCTAAAATGTTAATGCAGATGCATCCAGCAGAAGTGAGACCCTCAAACTGTCACTGCAGTATCACTTTGAGGAAAAACACATAATTTGCATAGAATCATAGAATATCCTGAGTTGGAAGGGACCATGAGGATCATCAAAGTCCAGTTCCTGGTCCTGCACAGGCCAAACCCAAAAATGACACCAGGGGCCTGAGAGTATTGTCCAAACACTTCTTGAACTCTGTCAGGCTTGGTGCTGTGACCACTTACCTGGGGAACCTTTTCCAGTGCCCAACCATCCTCTGGGTGGACTTTTTTCTCATTTTCAGTTTAAACCTTCCCTGACACAGCTGCATGCCACTCCTTCAGTCCTGTCATTGGCACCAGAGAAAAGAGATTGGTGTCTACCCCTCTTCTTCCCCTCCTGAGCAAGCTGCAGACTCCCTCAGTTTCCTCCAGGTTGAATAAACCAAGTGACCTCAGATGTTCCTCATATGGCTTCCCCTCATGGTCCTTCGCATTGCTCTCCTTTGGATGCTAACAGCTTCATGTCTTTTTTATATTGTGGCTCTCAAAACTGCACGCAGTACTCAAGGTGAGGCTTCACCAGTGCAGAGCAGAGTGGGATAATCCCCTTCTTTGACCAGCTGACAATTTTATTTTACAGCGCATGCTTACAGTCTTATTATTTTTCTGTGGCTCAGAATGAAAAGAACTATGCTTCCTCTTAAAGACCCAGAAAAGATAAGAATAATGATATTCAAGAAGATTTTGTCCTATCATTTCTACCCGTAGACTCCAAGTAGGACATTTTGTTTGAGCCAAATTGAGAGATTTATCGATTTGACAACCACTGTTTAAGATACGAAACATTGTTTTCTCTTTCAGGGATCTGACGTGTTTTTCTCTGGTGGGAATGGAATTACAGAGAAGAGAGAGAAAAGAAGTCAAAAAGAGTAATTGTATTTTTATGACAATGAATGTTTTTACAGATGTCAGCAGATACTCACCACATAGATATAAAACCTTTAAATTAGCATGTCTCACTCCTAAAATTCATGTGTTTATTGTGTTAGCCCCTGAAAGATACCAGAGGCCACATCTATAAATAGCTGCCTGGTTTTGCATACAAGGTGTATATCCTACAGCAGAACTTGTAAACGTTAAACCAAAACTCTGGAAATCTGTCATTGTGCCTTATAAACCTGAATAATAAGCTCTTCTCTGCAGTTAAATTTACCTTTTTATTGTTTATATTCCAACAATCATCAGTATGTCTGTAGTTTATTAACGCCAACATCAAAGCTATAGCTGATCTCATAAACTGATCTTTAAAATACGCCTATTTAAGGTATGTTTATATATATTTAATGGCCAAGCCACAATATCTATTCCAGCATAACAGTCCACAAGGCTACGGTTGCTCTTGTCACTTAGTTCTAACTTTTTTTGTCTCAGAAATTTTAAGATAAACTTAAAGAAACTTTTATTAAAATATCTGTGTTGCCTGTACTTTACTTTTTGCTAATGTCTTCCTAGAATTCAGTTTGCAGTCCAGCAACTTTGTATGAAAGGGCTACAGGAAGCAGATTTGACTTGGTTTTGTTGGTCTAAGAATGAAAGTAGTTTGAGGGACATGAAGTTGTGAGAAAATAAGAAGCTATACTATTTTATATAATTTCATTCTTGTGTACTCAAATCTTCATGAATATTGTACCAAACTTATTTCTATACTTTCCATAAAGCAGAAGCTCCCTGGACAGGAGCAATTTCTGCTTTCTTGATAGGCTTAATCATAGCTTTTAAATCCAGTTGGCTCAAAATAATGTTTTTCAAAAGTAGACTGCTCCTAAACACAGAACAACTATTACATTTAAGAATGTATTATTTCTTCTGGGATCTTCACAAACTAATTTATAATAGTTAAGAAATTAGCATGGTATCTCAAATCTATTTTACTATAACATATGCATGGTGTTACAACATCAAGAATTCTCTGTATGCATGTATGAACACACATACTTTCACATTTTCACATCTTTGTGTATGTGCAAGATGTAATATATACATTAATGTAAGAAGTTTATAAATACATATGAAAACACATCAATAATTGCTGAAACCTTTGCTTGTTTCTCTTTTTTGGACTTGATGACTGTTATGACAGGAATCACATTAGTGTTTTATTACTTCCAGGTGTTCAAAAATTCTTTATAATTTTGCAAACAAAATCTATTGCAGATTGAATACTCTGTCTCGGAGTTTAATACTTTCTAAGAGTTTAATACTTTTAAAAATGTTGCTGCTTATGTGTTGTAGTTCAATAATGAAGGTTATACCAAGAAGTATCATTCTACATTTATTTATGTGTTTCTGAATATATTTCCATTTCTGCTCCTCATAAATATCCACAAGTGATATCAAAGGAAATTTATGATATGAAGCTAGGAAATATTTTATGCTTCAAGGAACATGTGAGTATTATACTATAACCACCTGTGCCCTATTTTCCTGTGCAAAACTTCTGCTCTGTTAGACTAACAAGGAGAACACAGATTCCATGCCTGAAAGCATTTTTTTCCCCTGTGAAAGTGCAAGGAGATGACCTAGGCTTTTTTCTTTAATGTTTTGAAATAAAGCATCATTTGCATAACTGAAATATTTCTGCTTAAATACTGTTCTGAAAAAGCATTTTGTAACAACGCTGAGAAAGTTCTTCAGTATTTTACCTCTGGGATTGAAATTCTGACTCCACTGAAGTAAAATCTTATACTCACAATATCAAAGTTGAAGATGAACTATTCTTTAGGAATACATATTTTCCACATATATACTAAGGATTTATGTGTGACATGATCTTATGACACTTAAAAATACTAGACCAAATACAAATCTGGACCAAATACAAATCGTGTCATAACTGAATGACTATTCTTTGTATTGCAAAAAAAAAAAAAACCACCAAAAAACTAGCTGATCATATAAAGCCTATTATAACTTGTCTATGGAAACACATCTCCCTAAAAGTATTCACTGTCTATGAATAGTGTGAAGACCTGATGTTAAAAAAAACACAACAATCAGCAATGATGTGTTTTTTTTCAAAACATTCAGTAGCAATGTGGAATGTAAAACCAGAAAATTCTTTCTCCAACCCCAATTTCTCTTCTGCAATAACCTTGCAATATAGCTGCCACTCTGTATGCCAGTGAGTGTTTAAAGTTTGATGAAGTTATTGTTCCTGTAAAGGAAAAATTCACCTGAGAACTTTTCTCTCACACTTCATTTTTATGTCAGTATGCACTCCATTTTGAGTGAGGAAAGGAATTGTCTTTCAAGTAAAAGAGATGAAAAGCCAAGATAGGCTTTTACCACTAATAATTCTAACTGGAGGAGCCACATGGTGCTGAGTATAAGAGCAGCTAACAAGAGATGTGTCTACAGGCCATAAAAGTGTTTGAGATGCAGTAAGTATTCGAGCCTTTACATTCCAACCAAGAGATTCCTACATAACACTATTTTATTGCAGAATGTGAATCAGACACTCAAGTACAACAAGAGAGCAATGAACCACATAAAAAAAGGGAAATGTATAGTTATGCACTAATGATCTTTTAAAATTCTCAATAAATTGTCTATTAAACCATGTCTATTAAATACACTCCAAGTAATTATCCTATTTGGAGCTATATGCCTGGAAAACAAAGAACAGTGTAGCTAAAATAGTTTCAGTTTACCTATTTATTTGTATTTTTTTTAAGTATACATAAGTATACCACTAAAAAGTAAGACAACTGTAAGATTAATCTAACCTGTCCTTATTTTATGGTAGCTTTACAAACATTCTGTCTATATAGATATTTTTTATATCTTAAAATAAGAAAGAAACCCCTTAATGTTTCTTTGGTGGGCTTTTTGTGTCACTGAATTCTGAAAGCCTGTGGCATTTTATGGATGTTTGAAAAAAACCCAAACCTCAAATTAAGACACAAAAAAACTCAAGCCAACAAATGGAACAAACTTCTTATTGAAAAAGAGAGCTATATTTCTGTTGTATTGTTATGAAGGTTGTTGATGACTTTATAGAATCATATCTTTCCTTTCTAAGCAATACAGATTTTGACAGAATTTGTTGATGTTATGTCTGGAATGAATATGAATTTATGGTTTAAGATGTGCTTATCACAATAAGAAAACACATCTACACTGAAATTTCCATGTTGTGATATAATTTTGACACAATGGTAAGTCAGCTCCCTGTCTGAGGGGCTGTTATTATTTTCACATCTTCCAGAGAGAATGTCAACTTTTCCATAAGGAAATCATGCAGTTATGAAATGTCAAGGCTTCTAGTCTCATCTAAATTATGATAATTTCTCTTCCACCCAATCTCAAAATAGGTTAAATTTTCTAGACAGACAGTTGTGTTAAGAATGTCACTTGACTTTCTTTTTTCCTAAAAATATTAGAAGAAAAAAACAAACCCCAAACCTGACTCCTCTACAAATAAAATAAATCAGAACATTCCAAACAGACAAGAAAATCCCTGAAAAACCTAAAAACACTTTTAGGGATTATGTGATACAAGACAGATGTGCTCATAACACACGAAACTTGGAGCAAGGGCCAGCTCAAACTAACTCCAGGTTTCTTGGGAATGGGGTGGGAAAGCAAGAGTGGTGTCTCAGCTGGAGAGCACTGAAAACAAAAATCCCTAGATAAACTGGGGGAAGAGGAACTGTAGCATGGTGAATACAAGGAATGTGGAGAATTTCTTTTAACAGAAATGAACAGAAAAAAAATATCAACTATGGAGTTGAGAAATTGACACCTGGTATTTGCCCCTGATATGTTCAAAGAAATAGTATATTCTCTCTGCATCTTCTGTCTAAATAAACAAATCTGAACTAGTAAAATACCTAGATGATTATCTTCTAACAAAAGTCTATCTTCCTGATTTTGAATATTAGTTTAGTAGTCACACAGAAAGGGAGAACGTGGTTTAGGATGCAATAGCTGCATAATTTAGGTTGGAGTGACCTCTGGAGGTCATTAAGTTCAGCTTTCTTCACACAGCAGGGAAAATTTAGACAAGGCAACTAATGATTTGTGCTGTACTTTGTCAAAGTGAAATCATTTTCCTAGTTTATAGTTGGAATATTATATGCTATCGATTGTGTGTCTTGCTTCTTATTCTGTCAGTGACCCTGTCCAGGATGATTCTGTATCTTTTATCAGGATATATTTTAAGACAGCAACTAGATCTCCCCTTAGCATTCTTTTTTTAGGATTGAATGAAGCCAGTTCTCTCAGACTCTTCTTGTACTTCTTGTGCTGCACCTCGTTGACCATGTTGGTGACTCTCTAATGCATCTGCTCCAACAATGACCAATATTGTCTTCATCTGCAGAGCCCAAATCTGGACATAGTGGTCTGAATATTGTCTCACAAGCATTGGATAGAGGAGAATAATTGCTTGTAGCCTGCTGGTTAAATTATTGCAAATAAAGCCCAGAAAGCACATGGAAAAGGACACATTGCTGACTCATGTTTAACTTGTGGACCACCTGTGTTCTCAGTGTATTTTCTGCATACCTGCTCTATGTCCCAATCTGTATGGTGGTATAGGGTTATTCCTTCCCAGGTGTAGGATTTTTTATGTCCTTTTGTTCAACTTCTTGAGATTATTGTCAGCCCACTTATATATTTGAGATCCCTCTGAATATCAGCTCTGCATTTCAAAGTATTAATGGCTATACCCAGTTTGGTTCAGTAACAACGTGAAAAATGCCTCTCGTAACCAATTTCTACATGGACTTAGTAGTTTTCATCACAACATTTTCAGCCAGGAGTTTCCAACAGTTTTCCATCAAGTTTCTTATTGATGTATTTCATTCATATCTCATCCAGTTACCCATAAGTATACTATGGGAGAATACATCAAAAGCCTTGCAGAGATTAAGGCCAACAATATCCAGAGCTCTCTCCTTGTATAGTGCTGGTAATCTCTTCAGCAGAAGACAATCACGTTGGCCAAACACAATTGTCCTTGATAAATTTGTGCTGGATCTTCCCAGTTGCCCTTGCTGTTCTGAGCCCATTCACAGCTTCAGTAACTGGATAATGCACATGACCAGGAACTAGATCTAAATTATTTCCTTTGAGCAATATGCTATTATTTTAGACCTAAGCTGCTTTTTTTTCTTTTCTTTTTCTTTCTTTTTTTTTTCCACTCTCTTTTTAAAAGTGTGAAGTCTAAACATTATTTGGAGTGAAAAGCTCACTACCTTATTATAGGTTTGTGTTAGAGCTTTGCTAATAATGACCTAATAGGAAAAAGCTATGCTCAAACTTTTCTGTCCTCAACTGCTCTTAGTATCGCTATCATAAGAATGTTTCTTTTTCTATGAAATTCATTATGTCTGGGACCCATTCAGCATTTTATACCTACAGAAAAATGAAGATGTTCCAGGCAAAACCTACTAAGCTTGCACTGTAAATCAAGCAACAAGGTAGGACATATTATTATGAACATACATTGAGCCTGAAGGGTCCTGAAAATTGCAATTTAGGATTTTCTTTTTCCTTCCAAATAAATTAGTGAATTTTCTGTCTATCTGACACCGCTGTATATTTTATCTGACAATGGTTTGTTTGAGAAAACCACAGGGAAATCCCAGGCTGGAATTTTGATTTCTTCTCTTCGTAATTGACTCTTGTTTCTACCCTGCATTATAATTAATTAAGCTGTCAATATATATTGCAGCCACTAGAGAAGGTACTCTGTCAGTACTTTTCCCAGATGAAAGGCATATTAGAACTGTTTCCACATCTGACTGAAAAAGGTGAAAACTGGCAAATAGCTGCCTCAGCACTTCACTGCCCTGCATAATTATTGACAATTAATTCATTTTTCTAAACCTACTTGAGATTTTTGGTACTGTCTCAGAAGTAGATCAATAAGTGTGAAGAAAATTAAATTAATTGCTAGATAAAATTCCTTCTGAAAAGTATGAATGGCCTGCCAACTATAATGGGAAGGGGAAAAGAAACTGTTATGTAGGGCTTGGTCAAGGGTTTCAAGTTTAGATTTTATGTTACTTTGGAGAAAGGTCAGGAAAAGGCCAGAGAAGCTGAAACGTGGCATTAAGAATGACACTATATATTGTATAACCTTTAGCTCATTATCAGGGGTTTCTATATTGAATTGGCCAAGTTAGCAGCAATAAAAAAAGAACAACATAACTGATTAAACAAAAAATAAACAAACAAAAAGGGTATGAAATAGTATAGATAAAATTAGAAAGATGGAGATGGGAGGGAGCCTGATTCCTCATTAAAAATATATAGGTTAGCAGAGGCTTTACAATAAAAATAAACCAAGATTTATAGATGTTCTGAACAGACAGAGCACACACAGGGTAACAAAAAAAGTCCAAACCCACAGCAGGCAGAATTGACAAAACTAATTAACATATAAATGTCTGTCTTGATAGTTTAACATTTGGAATAGTGAACACAGGTTGTAGAAAACAAAAANAAAAAACAGTAAAAAAAAAAAAAAAAAAAAAAAAAAAAAAAAAAAGGGGGGAGGTGGAGGGGAAGGAAAAGAAAAGAAAAAGAGGCCTGCTATTTAGCAGTTGTTGTGGTTTAACTGCAGCCAGCAGTCAAGCACCACGCAGCCACTTGCTCATGCCCCCACCAGCGGGACTGTGGTGAGAATTGGAAGGATAACAGCCAGACAACTCGTGGGATGAGCAAAACCCACACACACAAGCAAAGCAAAACAAGAATTAATTCACTGCTTCCCATGGGCAGGCAGGTGCTCAGCCATCTCCAGGATAGCAGGGCCTCATCATGTGCAAAAGTTACTTGGGACGACAAACACCATTTCTCCAAATATCCTCCTTCTTCCTTCCTCCTTTCTTCCCCCTACTTTACATACTGAGTATGATGTCATATGGTATGAAATATCCCTTTAACCACTTGGGGTCATCTGTCCTGGCTTTGTTACTTCCCAGCTTCCCACACATCCCCAACTTCTTCACCAGTGTGGCACTACAAAAAGCAGACAAAGCCCTAGGCTCTGTGCAAGCACTGCTCAGCAGCAGCAAAAACATTGCAACATTATCATCACTGTGTTCAGCACAATCATAAACAAAATACAGCCCTGTCCTAGTCACTGCACAGAAAATTAACTCTATCCCAGCCAAAACCAGTGATATACCTACTTTCTAAAAATATACACAGTACATATTACAGTGTGTACTAGGACACAGAATAAATACCTTTGTCTCAGAGATGCTGAATTAGCTTCTCTCTGCCCTAGAACTGACTCAAGAATCTAACGGAGTGAAATTGTCATTAGGCAATGTAACATAAATGAAACAAAACATCCAGTGTTATTACTGCAATATTAAAAAGAAAGGGTACAATCAGACTTGTTATTTCCAACACTCATGATGGGATAATAGTGTCTGACTTGTAGCATTAACAGAGCCCATATAGACCCAAACATGTAGAATCTGTGCACTTAGAAATATTCATTTGCTTCTCTCGTAAGTATCAGAAGTATCAAAATTCTCTCATTTACACTGCTTAAAAGTAAGATACTGAAAGTCTTCCCCTTTGTAGGCATTCCACATACATTGATGCATAAAGCATTTAGTCACTGCAAGATTAAAAAGCCTTTCAAAGCATATAATTTAGCAAGAGCAAAGGAAATTAGAAATAGATTTTTACATTATGAATGTAAAGAAATCAGCAAGATACTTTAAGTGAGTCCTTCTACAGGAACCGTATTGATTACCAGAAAGTATTTGGCTGCACCATTCTAAGAATCAGGGCAGTAATGCTTGAGGTGCATTTTCTGGCACATATAAGCATATTATGAAATTTGCTCAAGAAGGCACAAAATAAACAACCCTTTACTCCATGCACGCACACGCCAGATAAAAATCTGACTTATAAGAGGTATTTAGATATTTCAAATGTGAGAAATAAATTTACCTTAATGAATTAACCTTAGTTTTACTAAATGTACTTAAGTCTCCTCATATTCATATTTAACAGTTTGAGCATCTGAGTTCATGCACAGGAAAAGCAACATGAAGCCTAGTATCAGGCAGGAAGAATGAAAGGAGCCCAGTGAAACTATATATATACCTTGTTACCCTGGTATTTGAAGCTAAAAGCTTTTTAGTACTTCTGTACTTTATTGGTTCTTCTCCACGGACACCCCCTTGTTGTGGGGGAGAAGCTTGCGTAGCTTTATGAGGTTGCGAGCTATGTTG
>VXBX01002116.1:647796-663479 GCA_013400415.1 Scytalopus superciliaris | reverse complement strand
CCGCCCCCCCCCGCGCGCCCCGCCCCGCGCCACCGCCTTATCAGCGCGGCGGGGCCGCCTCGCTCCGCCCGCGGCTGTTTTTCTGTTTGCTCCCAATCCGCGCGTCAAAAGGGGCCAATAAACCTCCCGCCGGTTAAACATTAAATGGGGTTCCTCCCCCCACGGGAGGAAATGAGCGGGTACAACCCACCCGTGTCCGTGGGGTGCCACTCCCCCCAAACGCTGCTCCCCAAATTCCCCCCCGCGCTCTGCTCATCGCCTGCCCGGGAGGGACCCCCAGCCCCGGGGGCCACACCCGGGCTTTTCTTTCTGCCTCCGGGGTTTTTTTCGGTTTCACGTTTTGGGTGGGTTTTTGTGTTGGGTTTATCTTTTTCTGGGTGTATGACATGGGGGTGATATTTTTTTCCTTGTCCTGTCAATCGCCACTGAAACCATAAGGGAGAGATAACAGAGAAGAGAAAACTCTCAGAGTGACCTTTGAATCAATTTGAAAAACCTCATTTAACTGATAAGTCTTGAAAGGCCCAGAACTAATTTGAAAATACATCTATTAAAATCTCATTGCCGCTGCCTGGGAGCTGCTGGGAAGGGTGTGCGAGGCGACTTCCCGGGGTCGGGGGAGCCGGGAGAGCAGGTTTAAGCCCTGGTCAACAAAGAGATTGCAGAGCTGCCTGCAAAATGATGGGGCTTAAACCAGGAGAAAAATAAGAATATTAAAAGAAAATGGTTTTTTCTTGCCCAGCTCGTGGGGAAGGGGGAGATTTACAGCATTTTCCTGCCATAACCAGGCACGGAGTCTGCGATTGCAGACAGAATATTGGATTTTTTCTTTCCTTTTTTTTTTTTTTTTTTTCTTCGGAAAAAAAACCCAAAATTTTTTTTTCTTTTTTTTTTTTTTTTTTGCCTTCAGAAAACAAATCCAATATTTTCTCATTCTGCTCAGAGGCAGCTGAAGGGCTGGGGAGTCTGTGGCTCTGGGGGGGCAGCTGTGTCCTCCAAGCAGCTGAGGGGGAAGCTCTGCCCCCATCACTGCCTTTTCTGCCCGGCTTCCTCGGTGCCAAAAAAGCAGAGGAGGGAGAGGGATGGTGAAGGGGCAGGATCAGACCACAGGCAGGTGCCTGTTTTCCTGCCATGGGAACATCTTGCCCTGCCCTGGGCACCCCCTGGGTGTAAAGGAAGCAAAAATCCCTGCAGAAACTTCCCAGGCACACGGAGCTCCTGGTGTGAGGCTGTGGCTGAGCTCGGAGCAGGGTGTGAGGGCTGGCCTGCCACACCAACATAAAAATAGGAGGAAAAATCAAAATAAACCCCATCAGAGCCTGGTTTGAAATGAGAGGGGCTTTGGCAGCTCGGTGAGGATTCAGAGATCCAACTTGTCCTCCTGGTCCAGGCCTTGGGGTGCAATGTGGGACTCCAGTGCCTCAGGACAGGCTCTGTTCCCTGTGGGAGTCGCTGCCTCCCTGGCTGTGGCAGGAGCTGGACCCGTGACCCAACCACCAGAAGGGTTTTCCCCGTTCTTCATGATTTCCTGAGATTCCTTGGAAAGGCTCAGGCAGAAGGAGCCTGGCATCCTGAGTAGGAATGGAGGCATTAGGCAGCTTTGTTCTGCCCCCACCCCATACCCACAGACCCACAGGGCTCTGTTGCATCTCCCTTTTGGAGCTGAGCTGAGATGCCCAAATTCCTGTGGCTTAGCATGAAGTTGAGGCTTAAATCAACCCAGAATGAGTCCCATCAACCCAGAATGGGCCCCATGAACCCACTTAAATCAACCCAGGATGATCCCCATGAATCCAGGATGAGTCCCATGGACCCAGAATGGGCCCCACGAACCCAGGATGAGCCCCATGAACCCAGAATGAGTCTCATCAACCCAGAATGGGCCCCATCAACCCAGGATGAGCCCCATGAACCCAGGATGAGTCCCATCAACCCAGGATGAGCCCCATGAACCCACTTACATCAACCCAGGATGAGCCCCATGACCCCAGGATGTGCTCTTGCCCATTGCCATACTCCTGCACAGCACCAAAGGCAGCACAGAGGGGTTGGGGCCAATCCCTGGCTTTGAAAACCGGCAAAAAAAGGGAAGCTGAGGCCAAAAATGTTCCCCTCCAGCCCATCCACCCTCAGCCAAAAGCTGGGCAGGTGCAATGGGAGCAGTGCAGGAATGTGCTGGGGCGGAGCGGGGTTGGCAGCAGGGCTTGGCAGGGAGTGCATTTATTCCTGGCTCTGTGCAGGGCCGTGGCCATGGAGCAGCAAATTTTGCTGATTTAATGGAAATTCAAAAATCTTGTTAATACCTCGAACGATACAGGGCATTTCCAGCAGGATGGAAAGCAGGACAGGGTTGGACAGGAGTAATGGATTTTTAAAACGTTTGGCGTGGTTAAAATACAGCAAAACAAAAAGGTAATGTGGATTCTCTGGTGCTGGGAGGAGGGCTCAGGATATTTTAAAAGTAAAGACCCAATATTAAAATGGAGACACATTTGTATGGGCAGGATTTCAAGAATGACCTTAATAACTCAATTTTAACATGAAGGATTTGCATCTATTAGGGATCTGCACCAATGCTCTGAGTACTGCTGGTTTCTGCAGGGCAAGAGGAGGAGGAGGAGGTTCAAAATTACTTTAAAAGGATTTGATTTTAAAAAAGGATGTTTAAAAAGGGTTCAGGGTATTCCATGAGTGGAGAATTTGGGCTTCAGTGTGTTTCACAGGTGGTGAGGTCAGGGCAGAGAGAAGGCAGTGATTTGTTGGACTGAAAGCGGGCCTGGAGGTTGTGCATGGCAAGAGGAGGTGCACCCACTTGTACCCACATACACCAACATACAATGGGTGGGCAGGGATAGTGGACAGAGATGGGCACAGCTTCAGGATGCTCATATTCCTTGTCCCCATCCCGCTGTGGGCACTGACTTTTTGCCCCCTCCTTTGGGATCAGCAAATCCTTCCTTCACCTTCTCATCGCCGGGGCTTTGCCTCCGGGCTCTGCACTGCAGGACTGTGGTGCTCCAGCCAAAGCCTGCCCTCATTTCCTCCCTGAAGGAGGACTCTGTGTGGCTGGGAGATGAGTTTGGGGAGCTGGGGAGGGGAATTCTGGGCAGTTGGGAGGTGGAATTTGCTCCCTGACCTCTAACCCAGGGAATGGCAGATGCCGCCACCACTGCCCCTGCTGGGGGACCCGGCCCCACCGTCCTGCCTCGGTTCTGGTACCTCTGTGATTGTCCTTCTTCTTCCATTCTGAACCTCAAGGTGTAGAAATCACCATCAGGAGTGAATCCTTTGGGATTTGGGAAACCCCATCACCCTGGGCAGGCTGTGGGTGGCTCAGCTCTGCCCAGCCTGGGAGAAGGAGCCAGAAAATCCCCCTATGGAGGGGAAAGCAGGGGCTGCTGTGAGAGGGCTGGGACTGGCTGTATCTCCTTGCTTGCAGGAAAATCCCAACATCTTGACCCCAAAAAAGAATGAAGAAAGAGCAAATTGCATCTTTTTCTGCTGCTGCTGGCATGGGCAGTGGTACCAACCCAGCCCTGCTGAGCCCAGTGAGGGGAGCAGGGGCTGCTGGTGTCCCTCCCAGGCTGGAGTGGAACCGAGGTCTGCTGTTGGATGAACACGGGGACACCCAAATATTGGGGGCTGGGGGGTTTGGGGTGTGCTGAGAGGGCTCTGTGTGTGGCACAGCTCTGCAGGGCACACGACTCATGGGGTTTGCCTACAAAAACCCCCAATAGACCAAAATTAGCAGAAACACCTCATGCCAAAGGCCTCAAAGGTGATGGTGTCCCCAGGGACCCCCCACAGCAGTGCCTGGCATGGAGAGGGCACAGGCTGGGGAGGCCAAAAGCTGTGACAAGGTTGGCCCTAAGCCTTGTCCCCACCCCCCACAGCAAGAGCTGTGACATGGCCATGGCTTTGGGAGGCTGAGGGTCCACAAATCCCCCGTGCCTCAGTTTCCCAGTGAAGGGGGGGTGGGGATGGCCGTGCTTTGGCAGAGTGTGTGTGCAGACAAGAGCAAGGGGCTGTTACAGCCGAGGAACTCGGCGGTGCCCCCGAACGGGCTGGACCCTCCAGCCGCAGGATGAGCCCCGGAGAGCGATGCCCCTTCCCGGGAGTGACGCTACTCTGGGCCGATAAAGAGCAGGTAACGAGCAAACTCTCTCCATTAGGGATGAAATTGCAAGTGTGTTGGGAGCTGCTGACGGGCGATAGCATCGGGGGCTGACAGGGATATCAGTGGCTCCGCTGCCGCCGGGAAAGCCGCTCCCACTGCGGAGCATCCCGGCCCCGGCTCAGGGCCGGGAGCACAGCGGGACGTGGCAATCACAGCATCCCATCCCATCCCATCCCATCCCATCCCATCCCATCCCATCCCATCCCATCCCATCCCATCCCCCAGGATTTTTCTGGAGATCTGGCCCTACTCTGTATTATTTCCCATTTTTCTGAGGATTCCTTGTTTGCGCCAGACCATCCCCTGGATAAAATACGGGATCCATGTGTAATCCAGGATGGGATCTCCGCTGGGATTGCTGGGTGGATGGGCCGCTGTGTGGCTCAGTTTGTCTCCAATGGGATGCTTTGATGCCACAGCGGTTTGTGCTTGCAAAGCCCCCCTGGGAGGGAGGGGTCCCTTCCCCCTCTGCCTCCCAACTCCCGGGGGTGAGGAGGAGGAGGGTGGGATGGTGGCACCACGCTGGGCTTTGGAGTCACCCCAAGGCTTTAACAAGAGGCCTCAGGAAATGGATCCCTGGATAGATGCCTGACGTTAATTCTCTTTTTGGGGCCAAACTTCAGGATTTTAGTGACATTTCTCAAGTGGAAGGCAGTGAGCCCTTCCCTTGATATTCCTGGGGGAGCTCCTGTATGGGGGGTTCCTTCTGGATCCCCCAAAGCCCACACACATGGGCAGCCAGGAAAAAAAATAAACTGAAAACCAAACCATCCAAATCAGGGCATTTATTCCAGAAATGCCGATTTCCTGGAGAAAATTTGGAAGCATCACCCCAAAACTGAACCAGCCTTTTCCACCCCAAATCGACTATTCCCGGTCGTTCCTCTGCCTTGGGCACCTCCAAGAAAAACCCAGATTATTTCCTTGCTCTGGTGTTTGACGATGTGACGAGGCAGTTGCCCTCCCGGTGGGTGCCGGGGGTGAGCTGAGTTCCCCAGCCCTGCGGGGCTGTCATCCTCCTGGAAAATTGGGGCGGGGGGGCTCAAACACCCCCCTCAGCCTCCTGGCCCGGAGCCTTTTGGGGGGTTGTACTTTCCCTGGGTGCCGCATCCCGTCCCGCTGGCTCCAGGGTGCCGGTGCTGGGAAGGGGCAGCCCTTGGGCAGCGTCCCCATCGCCCGCCGGAGAGTCCCTTGGGTGCCTCTTGCTCTGCCACAACGGGAGAAAAGAGGCAGGAAGGGAAAGGGGGACTGATGTGGGAAACAAAAGCGCTGCTGGGGGTGGGTTTGGCCAGAGCTGTGACACCCCGCGGGTTCCCTCCCCGCTCCCTCCTCTGCCTCCCTTGGCTCTTCCTTCTTGGGGTTTTTTCCCTTTCTTTTTTCCTTCCTCTCCCCCCCCCCTTTTTCCCTTAACTTTTCTTTTATTATTATTATTTTTCTCCTTTTTTCCCGCGCTCCCTTTTCCTTTTCTTTTCCTTTTCCCTTTTCCTATAATTTTCATATTTTCTGTCCCTCCCATTTCCCCCTTTCATCTTTTTTTCCTATTTCTTCTTTTTTTCTCATGTATTTTCTGTCCATTTTTTCTTTTTCTTTCTTCTTCTCCACCTTCTTCTTCTTTTCCTTTTCCTTGTCTTCTTCCTTTTCCTCTTCATTTTCATTTTCTTCTTCCTTGCCCTTTTCTTCTTCCTTTCCCTTTTCTTCTTCCCTTCCTTCTTTATTTCCCTTTTCTTCTTCTTCCTTTTCTTCTTCCTTTCCCTTTTCTTCTTCCTTTCTTTTTTCTTCTTCTTTCTTTCCTTCTTTATTTCCCTTTTCTTCTTCCTTTTCTTCTTCTTCCTTCACTCTTTTCTCTTTTTCTCTTCCTTTTCTCTCATTTCTCTTGACTTTCGTGTCTTTTCTTTTTACCTTTTTTTTTATTTTTCCTCTCTCCTCTCTCTCCTTTTTTCCCTTCTCAACCCATTTTTCACCTCCCAACCCCTTTCCCAACCAGCAATTGAATCTGCCCGAGAGAAACCCATCCCTTTAACCCCCTCAAACCCTCTTTTTCCCCGAGCTGCGCTGCCACTTTTCACCCTCCATGGGCACCTCCCGCCCGGGGGGCACCGCCGGGAATAACGCCGGGAATAACGCCGGGAATAACGCGGCTCCTCGGGGATGAATCCCCCCCTTTTTCCCGCAGCCCTCCCTCCAAACCTGCCCGAGAGCTCCCGCCGGTCACGTCGCCATCAAAGTGATGTGCCAGCAATATCCAACACGCAGTTAAAGCCACTCGTGGGAGTTTCAATAAAATCGACCGGGCAGGATCAATGGGCTGCGCTGGCCCCAACCCCACTGGGGAGGGGCCGGGGGGGGGCACGGCAGGAAAAACACCCAGGGCTGCGGAATGGGGGCGGTGGGAGGGGGGAGCTGATTACAAATCTATCCCATACTTGCCGTGATTAATTGCTGCTTTACCAGAAGGAACAGCTCGGCGTGGGGGTCATTTTTAAAGGTAACGCTGAGGCTGGGGGAGCTTCCCTGCCGCGTTTGGAAGGGAGGAAGCTCCGGGCCCTTTTTGCCGTGGGTTTCGCTCCCGGCAGGACGGGACTGGCAGCGGCAGCGGGGACAGCGCAGGGTGCTCGTTTGGTCCTTCCAGCAGCGATGTGGGAGTCGGGACGGGCCCCCTGCCAGCCCCTCGGGGGATGCTGAACCCCCACCCAGCCGGGATCGCTCGTGTCCCCGCCAAAGAGCTGCCTGAGCTCGGCCTGATGCTCCGTCACCCACTCGGGTCCCGGTTTCTGGCTCTTCCTCTCCCGGAATTCCCTCCCCTGGGCAGCCCAGGCCGGCAGTGGGAGCCTCTAGCCGGGCTGTGGGTGCTCCCCACTCCTCGGGGGTCCCGCTGCTGCCCTGCCCCTGCCTTGCCCTCCCCGCCGCTCGGGGGTCCCGGCGCTGCCCTGCCCTCCCCGCAGGTGCCCGGCTCAAATTAAAACATCATCCATCGTTACAGTGGCAGCGCATAATCCCTGGCAGATCAGTGCAATTACTGCGGGAAACGCCTGGGGAGCTCAACTAATAACGCCGGAGCGGTGTATTAAAGAGTCACTGGCTTAGCAGCGGCCACGCCGCGCTGGCCCCACGCGTGGGGGGCGTGGAGGGACCCGCGGGGCACAGGAGCGTCCCGGAGGGGCTCGGGGTGGTGGCTGGATGGGGGTGGGCGGTGTTTTTCCTGCCCCTCCCCCTGTTTGTGGGGCGGGGATGGGGTCGTGATGGGGCAGAGAAGGGGAAGTCACTGGGCAGCGATGGGACAGTACGGGGGGTGAGAGTGGGGCAGCGGATGGGGCAGGGATGGAGCTGCGAGGGACATGATGGGGCAGCGGTGGGGCAGCAGTGGGGCAGCGGTGGGGCAGTGGGACATCCTGGGACAGAGACGGCGCAGTGATGGNCACCTGAGGGCAGGTCGGGAGCAGCCCCTGGCCCCTCGGAGCTGCAGAGGGGGGTCCCGTCACTGCCACAGACCCCTGGGATGGTTTGGGTTGGAGGGACCTCAAAGCCCACCCAGTGCCACCCCCTGCCATGGGCAGGGACACCAGCCCAGGTTGCTCCAAGCCCCGTCCAACCTGGCCTTGGGCACTCCCAGGGATGGGGCAGCCACAGCTGCTCTGGGCAAACTTTTCCAGGGTGTTCTTGCTCTCCCAGCCAGCAATTCCTCCCCAATATCCCATCTCTCCCTGCCCTCTGGCAGTGGGAAGCCATTCCCTGTGTCCTGTCCCTCCATCCCGTCCCCAGTCCCTCCCCAGCTCTCCTGGAGCCCCTTTAGGCTCTGCAAGGGGCTCTCAGCTCTCCCCAGAGCCTTCCCTTCTCCAGGTGAGCTCCCCCAGCTCTCCCAGCCTGTCCCATCCCAGAGGGGCTCCAGCCCTTGGAGCATCTCTGGGGCCTCCTCTGGACTCTCCAGCAGCTCCACATCCTTGTGCTGTTGTTCCCCAGGGCTGGGGCAGCTCTGCAGGGGGGTCTCACCTGAGAGGGGCAGAATCCCCCCCTGCCCTGCTGCCCCTGCTGTGGGATCAGCCCAGGGCACGGGGTTGGGGCATGTGGAGCTTCTTTCTCATCCACCAACACCCCCAAGTCCTTCTCCCCAGGGCTGCTCTCCACGAGTCCATCTCCCAGTCTGTGCTCATGGCTGGGATTGCCCAGATCCCTCCCCAGTGAGGGGGAGCCAAGCAGGGTACGTGCCCCCCTCTCTGGCTGCAGCCCCCGGTGGGGCTGGCCCTGAGCCAGGGGGGTCAGCTGGGATTTGGGGTCACACTTGGAGTGGCAGGGCTGTGGCAGCTGCTGATGGAGGGCTGGGCACTGCCTTGGAGGAGCACTGAGTCCTCCTGGAGTGGGGTCTCAGGGCTGGGAAGGGCTCCAGCCTGGATACTCCCTCCTGCAATGCACTGTTGGAACTAAGGGATAACCTGGAGCAGCCAGTCCCTGTCAGGCCATCCCAGAGGCTCCTGGAGACACAAACCTCAGACCCCCCAACCTGGAGGATTATAGACTGTCCTGGTTCTCACTGCACCTCATGGGAAGAGAGCCAGCAGCCAGCTGAGGATCGAGTCAGCCCCAAGGGACCTTCCATTCCCATCTCACACCTGATAAATCCACCCCAGGCCAGATTTCATCAGGAAACAGAAAACTCGTGGTCGTTTTCCCCCCACTGCTTTTCCCTTCTCTCCAGCCCGTGGGTGGTGATAGCTCTGAGCCCTCCCTGGGCACCACCTCTACTGAGGGAACCTCGGGAGCAACACACACTCCGATGAAATACAAGTCATTGATGCAGAACTTGTTCCTCTTCCCTGCCTGGAGTGCCGGGTCCGGGAGCTGCTGAAAGCAGGAACAGGATGATGGGAATCACCGAGCCCCTGGTGATGCCAAAGGGAGGTCCCTGCTGCTGCTTCCCTGCCCGGAGGAGCGAGAGCAGAGTGGACTGCACGGGGGTCACGGGGATGTCACTCACCCAATTTCCATCCCAGGCTCCGTGTCCAGCATTACTTGGTCCTCACAGAATTGCAGAATGCTGGAATTTCGTGAGCTGGAAAGGACCTCCAAGGATCACTGAATACAACCCCTGGCCCTGCACAGACACCCCAACAATCCCACCCTGTCCCCCAGAGCATCATCCAAACCCTCCTGGAGCTCTGGCAGCCTCGGGGCCGTGCCCACTGCCCTGGGGAGCCTGGGCAGTGCCCACCACCCTCTGGGGAAAGAAAAGCCTTTCCCTGAGACCCAGCCTAACCTTCCCCTGCTGAATCGAACCCCAAACTCCCCTTTTCCCCCCGGATTCTTCATCTGGGGGCTCTTGTGCCCAAGCTGAGCACAAACATCACTCCAAGGAGAATTTATTTCGGGGCACGGAGCTTTTCCCGCTGCATCCCCCGCTCCATCCCCGCATCCTCCCTCTCTCCCAGAAGGAGACGGACCTTCCCCCACCGCTGCGGTCCCTCCGGCACTGGCGGCCCTGCCTGACTCCGGCACTTCATTAGCACCAATTTGCTCTCGTCACACTAAGTGGCTGTGACTCGGCAGCGCAGTGAGGAGCAGGAGCAGCAACTCCGGCCGGCCCTGCATCTCTCCGGGCAGCTGCTCCATCCCCAGCCCTGGCGGCAGCTCCATCCCCGAGCAGCCCGTGGCTCTCTGCAGCGAGAAAAGAAGCCAATCCCGGTCCGAAAATAAAAATGCCTGAAAAAGGAGGAAATAGGAGAAATAAGGGGAAGCAACTTTGCAGCAGATGAGGTGGCAGAGCTGGGGGCTGAGCCTGCTTTGCTGGGTGCTGTGGAGGGCAGAGTGGGGCACCAGGTCCCCTTTTATGAAGGTCTCTGGAAAAGGAACTGAAAAATGAAACCTTTGAAAGAATGAAATGAAATGAAAGGAAAAGGAAGTGCTTTTAAGAACGAACTCACCTTTAAAAGTGATCTGAATCTGTTTCTGAGAGGGGTCTGGTGCAGTTGGCTCAGCCCAGGGCCGGCAGCAGCTTACCTGGAAAGGACAGGAATAAAACCAGGGCAGATGTGGAAGGACAGAGAGCCAAGCACGGCTGCACCACCGCAGCTTCTTTGGGTCCCCTCACCCGCCCTCACAGCAGACAAACTCCTCTGCTCCCGTGCTGAAAGAGCTGAAAATGCCACCCGTGGAAAAACAGAGCGAGCTGGAGAAGGGCAGGAGAGGAAACGAGGTGTCCTGGGGGCTGGGGCCACTGCTCTGCTGATCCCACCTCGGCAAGGGATGGGACCCCCACCCGGGGAAGGGATGGGACCCCCATCTCAGGAGGGACCGTTGTCAGCCCAGCAGGGGATGGGTGATTTGCGCTTCCATTTCCAGTCCTTTCCCCGCCCCTGCCAACCCCCTGGGCTGTAGGAAGGGCTGGGGAGGCCCGTGTGGGCTGCAGGGCGGGTCAGAGCTGCTCCCTGAAAGGAACCACGGAAAAACCCTCCTGGAGGGAAGGAAAATGCCCGTCAGGAGCGCTTTGTCTCATCTCATCTCCTCATTTGCAGCGTTCAGAGGGAGATTTAATTTGCTGGGCTCCGGGAAGCGGGTCACCCTGCTGCATCCCAATGGCCTGGGGCTCTGCCCGGCATCAGGACACCCGCGGGGGCCCCACCACGTGGGACAGGATGGCACAGGGAGAGCGTGGCAGAGGGACAGTGTGGCACAGGGACAGTGTGGCAAAGGGACAGCGTCGCACAGGGACATGTGTGGCCCAGGGACACGTGTGGCACAGGGACACGAGTGGCACAGGGACAGCGTGGCACAGGGACAGTGTTGGCACAGGGACACATGTGGCACAGTGACACATGTGGCNCATTCCCATCTCACACCTGATAAATCCACCCCAGGCCAGATTTCATCAGGAAACAGAAAACTCGTGGTCGTTTTCCCCTCACTGCTTTTCCCTTCTCTCCAGCCCGTGGGTGGTGATAGCTCTGAGCCCTCCCTGGGCACCACCTCTACTGAGGGAACCTCGGGAGCAACACACACTCCGATGAAATACAAGTCATTGATGCAGAACTTGTTCCTCTTCCCTGCCTGGAGTGCCGGGTCCGGGAGCTGCTGAAAGCAGGAACAGGATGATGGGAATCACCGAGCCCCTGGTGATGCCAAAGGGAGGTCCCTGCTGCTGCTTCCCTGCCCGGAGGAGCGAGAGCAGAGTGGACTGCACGGGGGTCACGGGGATGTCACTCACCCAATTTCCATCCCAGGCTCCGTGTCCAGCATTACTTGGTCCTCACAGAATTGCAGAATGCTGGAATTTCGTGAGCTGGAAAGGACCTCCAAGGATCACTGAATACAACCCCTGGCCCTGCACAGACACCCCAACAATCCCACCCTGTCCCCCAGAGCATCATCCAAACCCTCCTGGAGCTCTGGCAGCCTCGGGGCCGTGCCCACTGCCCTGGGGAGCCTGGGCAGTGCCCACCACCCTCTGGGGAAAGAAAAGCCTTTCCCTGAGACCCAGCCTAACCTTCCCCTGCTGAATCGAACCCCAAACTCCCCTTTTCCCCCCGGATTCTTCATCTGGGGGCTCTTGTGCCCAAGCTGAGCACAAACATCACTCCAAGGAGAATTTATTTCGGGGCACGGAGCTTTTCCCGCTGCATCCCCCGCTCCATCCCCGCATCCTCCCTCTCTCCCAGAAGGAGACGGACCTTCCCCCACCGCTGCGGTCCCTCCGGCACTGGCGGCCCTGCCTGACTCCGGCACTTCATTAGCACCAATTTGCTCTCGTCACACTAAGTGGCTGTGACTCGGCAGCGCAGTGAGGAGCAGGAGCAGCAACTCCGGCCGGCCCTGCATCTCTCCGGGCAGCTGCTCCATCCCCAGCCCTGGCGGCAGCTCCATCCCCGAGCAGCCCGTGGCTCTCTGCAGCGAGAAAAGAAGCCAATCCCGGTCCGAAAATAAAAATGCCTGAAAAAGGAGGAAATAGGAGAAATAAGGGGAAGCAACTTTGCAGCAGATGAGGTGGCAGAGCTGGGGGCTGAGCCTGCTTTGCTGGGTGCTGTGGAGGGCAGAGTGGGGCACCAGGTCCCCTTTTATGAAGGTCTCTGGAAAAGGAACTGAAAAATGAAACCTTTGAAAGAATGAAATGAAATGAAAGGAAAAGGAAGTGCTTTTAAGAACGAACTCACCTTTAAAAGTGATCTGAATCTGTTTCTGAGAGGGGTCTGGTGCAGTTGGCTCAGCCCAGGGCCGGCAGCAGCTTACCTGGAAAGGACAGGAATAAAACCAGGGCAGATGTGGAAGGACAGAGAGCCAAGCACGGCTGCACCACCGCAGCTTCTTTGGGTCCCCTCACCCGCCCTCACAGCAGACAAACTCCTCTGCTCCCGTGCTGAAAGAGCTGAAAATGCCACCCGTGGAAAAACAGAGCGAGCTGGAGAAGGGCAGGAGAGGAAACGAGGTGTCCTGGGGGCTGGGGCCACTGCTCTGCTGATCCCACCTCGGCAAGGGATGGGACCCCCACCCGGGGAAGGGATGGGACCCCCATCTCAGGAGGGACCGTTGTCAGCCCAGCAGGGGATGGGTGATTTGCGCTTCCATTTCCAGTCCTTTCCCCGCCCCTGCCAACCCCCTGGGCTGTAGGAAGGGCTGGGGAGGCCCGTGTGGGCTGCAGGGCGGGTCAGAGCTGCTCCCTGAAAGGAACCACGGAAAAACCCTCCTGGAGGGAAGGAAAATGCCCGTCAGGAGCGCTTTGTCTCATCTCATCTCCTCCTTTGCAGCGTTCAGAGGGAGATTNCGCTTTGTCTCATCTCATCTCCTCATTTGCAGCGTTCAGAGGGAGATTTAATTTGCTGGGCTCCGGGAAGCGGGTCACCCTGCTGCATCCCAATGGCCTGGGGCTCTGCCCGGCATCAGGACACCCGCGGGGGCCCCACCACGTGGGACAGGATGGCACAGGGAGAGCGTGGCAGAGGGACAGTGTGGCACAGGGACAGTGTGGCAAAGGGACAGCGTCGCACAGGGACATGTGTGGCCCAGGGACACGTGTGGCACAGGGACACGAGTGGCACAGGGACAGCGTGGCACAGGGACAGTGTTGGCACAGGGACACATGTGGCACAGTGACACATGTGGCATAGGGACAGTGTGGCNGGACATGTGTGTGGCACAGGGACAGTGGGGCACAGGGAGATTGGCACAGGCACAGTGTGGCACAGGGACATGTGTGGCACAGGGACAGTGTGGCAAAGTCGTTCCCTGGTTGACCCCTCCCCCCCTTTGCCCACGTGTTCCTCCAAGTTTGGAATCAAATGGGGCTTCAGGGGGAAAAAAAATGGAAAAAGCAATTTGGGGCCGTGTTTTTGACCACCCTGCCGTGCCGTGTCCTGCTGCCTGTCCCGTCTGCACCGTGTCTTCCCTGCTGGAGGGCACCTGAATTGCTGCTGGAGACGCCCATTTGTGGCAAATCTCTTTGGGTTCTTTCCCTGCAACGCACAGAGAAGCCAAACCAACCTCCCACAGTTGCCCCAGCAGCCCAAGCACCCCCCGGGTTTCTGTTTTGCACATGAAACCCCCTGACCTCTAGTCCAGACTCTGCTCCAGCTTTGGAGGAGCAGATGCCACAAGGTTAATTCTGCCCAGAGCTGCAGCTCCCAAAACCTTCCAGAATAGCAGTACCAGCCCTTGCAAGCCCTACCCCCAATGCCCTTCTCTGGAAAGAGGGTGGGAACACAGAACCACGGAATTGTTAAGGTTGGGAAAGACCTTTCAGGTAAAGTCCAACCATCAACCCACCAGCTCTCACCCACATCCTTGTGTGCCACGCTTTCTGACCCCTTCCAGGGATGGGGACTCCACCACTGCCCTGGGAACCTCATTCCAAAGATTTACAACCCTTTCCCATGAAGAAATTTTTCCCTAATATCCAATCTACACCTCCCCTGGTGCAACTCGAGGTCATTTCCTTCTGTTGTTACCTGGAAGAAAAGACTGATCCCAGCCTGGTTACAACCTCCTTTCAGATCCCTCTGCCCCTTCAAGGAGAGGGGGAAGCTGAGCCAGCCCAGGGGCTGGATCCGAACTGAAGTCATGGAGAGAATCAAGGCCATTTCCCACCCAGTGCCCACCAGTGGAACGAGCCCATCCCACCTCTGAGCCGCAGAAACACGCCCCGACCTGGCTGACAACCTCCAGCTTCCCCCTCTCCATCCCTTCCTCCATCTCCCTCTGAGCCCCTCGGTGCTCCTCAGTCCCCTTCCACCCCTGGGAGATGATTTGACAAGGAGAAAAAGAGAAAAACTGGTGGGTTTTGTGAGGATTTCCCCCCCCCCCCAACCTTGCTTACAACCAGCACGACGGCTCTGAAAGCCCCTGGCTGTCTTTTGTGATTTCAACAAATCACCAGCACTTAAGCAAAGTGGGCAGAAAATTACAGGTTGTATTGCAAGTGAATGGAGAGGGAGAGCACGCTGGGGCCGAGAAAACAGAGGTTTGCGGGTATAATAGAGAAAGCAGGGGCTGGCAGGGCTGGGAGCCCGCAAAGCCATCAGGTATTAGTTAAATGCTTCGCGGAGCTCACGCTGCGAGGCATAATCACAGCTCCTGAGCAGCAGCCATTTGATTGTCTCTATTATGTCCCCTCTGAAATGATTTGGGAGATATTTCGCTCGGAGCTGGCAAGGTTAAGTCAAGGAAAACGCGCTCCCTCTGACATGAGTCTCCAGGGAGGCAGAAACCCTGAGCAGAACTGGGTGCGATGCCTTTGCTTCCGCAGGTCTTTCCTCTTTGCTTTTCCCCTCGAGGTTCCTCCTTGCCTTTGCTCCCTGCGGTTTTCCCACAGCTGGATCAGCTGCCTTAGGGATGGAATATCGCTGGGACTGCAGGGATTCCGTGCGGCCTCCCCGTCCCTCTGCGTGTGGCATCCCCTCCTTGGCACTCCTGGGCTTTTTGGCTGGTTTCGGAAGGGCAGGAGGTCGTGAAATGCGCCGGGGAGAGACGGAGGGAGGAGAAAACCTGCATTGTGGGAGGGCTCGACCACTTACTGACCGACAGAGCATCCCCCTGGCCACGGGAGACCCCAATCCTGGTACCCCGAGGGTCTCCTGTGCCCTGGAGGAGCAGGACATGCCAGGGGGAAGGTGATGCACAGGCAGGGGGGTGGAAACGTGTCCCCATCCCCACAGCCAAACCCAGAGACCCGGGAGGGACGTGACCAAAAAAATCAGCGCTGAGTCAAAGGATGGGTCGTTTGGATCTTAGGGCTTGGGGAAAAAACAGCATAAAGAAAAGCCCTGAGCCAGCGCTGGCCTGGGTGGGGGTCAGAGCCGCGCCTGTGAGGGACAGCCCGGCCAGCCTGCCTGGGAAAGCAGCGCCCAGGGGAGGGGGGAGAGGAAAAGGATCCTCCGCTGGGGGTTTGATGGCCCCGTAAATAGATCTGAGCAGCGTCACTATCGATCCCTGCCGCGCGGAGCTGTAATTAGATTGAACTGGGGGGAGAGGGGTGTGGGGCTGCGTCAGCACAAACCGAAATTAATAAATAAACACTCGAGCACGGGAAATG
>VXBX01002116.1:616158-636499 GCA_013400415.1 Scytalopus superciliaris | reverse complement strand
GTCCCACAGCGAGGGGGCCGGTTCCCTCCCGCGGCTCCAACCCCCGACCCTGCCCTGGCAGCACCAGCAGCGGGTTTGGGGATCATACCCGGGCAATTGGGCAAAGTTTCTCCCCATTTTCCAGCCGGTAGTTGCAGGAGTGAGAGTTTTCCTAAAGGAAAGGCTTTTATTTCTTGGCACCATCCCGACCCTCCTGGCCAGAGCCCAAAGAAAACACTTTAATTCTCACAGGCTCAGGCCAAAGCACTTGTTAAACAAACCCATCGAGTCGCGTGTGCTGCAGGCAGGGCCAAGCCCCCGGGGCTCATTTAATTAGCTACCTTTTAACCCAAATATCTTCTCCTCCTGTGCGTTTTGCTGGCACACACCAAGGACCTTACGGTGCTGCTTTCACCCTTCAGGATGTAACTGATCAACAGGAGAGGAGAGAAAAGCTAAAATCCTTTTAATCCGAAAATAAGAACAATAAAAAGGGTGACCCAGTCACCAGTGAGTTGTTCACACACAACTGCTCCAGAAGCTCCAGGGGGTGCAGGGGGTGCCCTGTGCCCACCGGGCAGAGCTGATTCACGGCCCCTCAATTCTTCAACCTCCCCCCAGAAGGACTTCTTGGGGCTTTGCAGAGGAAACAACCTGGGGCACCAAGTTGTCCCCAAAGGGACCCCAGTAATGGGGGAATGGTGTGGAGATGGCACACAGAGGACACCCAGCTCCTGGGGCAGGGATGGCAAAGCTGAGGAGGTGGGAATGGTGGGGAGGGACGAGGAGGGGCTGCAGGAGCCAGGCTGCTTTGGCTGCAGGAGAAAAACCTGCAGGTGATCAATAAGTCCATCAAGCAATCAATCCCACATGGATCCTCCTCCAGAAATTAGGGGGCATTTTAAAACTACCCTGCTGGAGTCAGAGTGACCTCCTCTAGTGGAACGTGCCCTGCCCAGGGCAGGGGGTGGAGTGAGGTGAGTTTTGAGACCTTCCACCCCAAACCACCCTGGGATTCTGGGGTTGTGTGAGCAGTTGGGCTGATGCAAATCAAAGCCACGGGGTGGAAACCAAAGAAAGGTGTTTGTGCAGCCACTGCAGCTCAGCCCACGGTGTGGGTGGCATGAGGGGGGTGAGAGGCTGCACCACCCCCTGCCCCTCACTGGGCTCCATCAGGGTAATTAATTAACTCAGAGGGGGGTTAATGACTCTGGGGCAGGCACCTTGCAGTCTGTGGGCCCAGCCCACACACTCTGAGGGGGTGATGGCACACAATGGGGGGGTGATGTCACACACTGTATGGGGGGTGATGTCACACACTGTATAAGGGTGATGTCACATGCTCTGAGGGTGATGTCACACACTGTGTGAGGGTGATGTCACACTGAGAGGGTGATGTCACAAGCTGTGTGAGGGTGATGTCACACACACTGTGTGGGTGTGATGTCACACACTCTGAGGGTGATGTCACACACTGTGGGGGGGAATGTCCAGAGGTCCCTCCCAACCCTGACTGAGAGATTCTGAGATTCTGTGAGATGGAGCCATTGCAGGGCACACCCCGGGGCTCGGTGCCTTCAGCAGCAGCAGCAGCCCAGGCTGGGCCAGCCCCTCCTGCAGCCACGGGGGCTGCAAACCCATCAGATAAGACTACAAGGTGGCCCATAAGAGGAGGGAACCAGCCAGGTGTGTGTCTTTGATGCTCCTGCCCTGGCCCCGCAGGGAGGTCGGTCGGTGCCAGCCAGGCCAGCTACGCCGAGGGGCTGTGGGAGGGGGACACAACTGGGGTCACCTCTGGGACGGTGCTACAGGTGGTCTTGGCTTTCAGGGTGTTCCCATGGGTGGCCCTGGCTCTCAGGCTGTCCCCACGGGTGATGAGCCCAGCATAGCCCTCCTGGTGGGAGAAGGCGTAGCTGGAGCGGCGGAAGGAGCCACGAGGGGCGTGGGCCCGCAGCTCCACCGAGGGCTCCGGCTCCTGCTTGGCCTTCAGGAGGATCTTCTGCAAGGAGATGGGGAGGTCAGGGCTGTGGACACCTCCCAGGAGAACCCTCACCCCATGGGGGGACATGCAGGAAACGCAGGGGCATCTCAACTGGGACATGGTTTGGCTCCCAGCTCCCCCATGACCTGATTTTCCATGGTGGGATGAGGAGTGTGGGGACCCTCTCAGGGGTCTGCAAAGCCCATGGAGCTCTGGAGCACAACCTCAAACCCTGCTCCCATCTGGGTTTCTTTGTGCACCTCCCAGGCAAGCCCTCACCCCACCGTGGGATACACAGTAAGCACAGGGACACCCTTCACCAGGACATGGTTTGGATCCCAGCTCCCCCATGACCTGATTTTCCATGGTGGGATGAGGAGTGTGGGGACCCTCTCAGGGGTCTGCAAAGCCCATGGAGCTCTGGAGCACAACCTCGCCCCCTGCTCCCATCTGGGACTGTTTGTACCACCAGGAAGGTGTAACCCACAACCCAGATGGGGATGAGCCTACCAAGGCTGGGGTGGTACCAAGACCTGCACCAGACTCCAGTGCCTTCTTGGGAGTGTTGGGGGCCAATTCCTCACTGTAGCCAAAAGCAGAGCCTCTCCAAGAGCTGGAGGAAGTCTCTTGGCCCATGGCCTTCTGCTGGGCCATGGAACAATTTGGGAAGAGGGCTCTGGGGTCAGAGTTGGGTGCCAGTGTCATGAAAGACCACCATGAGTGGTGCCACCGTGGAGAGGTGACATATCCCACCATTACAGTCCAGGCTTCCTGGGGAACCTCACCCTTCCCACCACCAGTCCCACACACCAACACCAGTGGGAGGCAACACCCCCCATGGCAGCCCCTCCCAGCCCTCACCTGCTGGATGGTGGGTTTGCCCACGATGGCTCGGAATGCATGGACAGTGAGAGAGGGGATGGTGTTCACCACCAGGGACAGCAGGACCACGAGCAGGACGTAGGGGTCGGTCAGGGCATTCCTGCTGGCATCTGTCAGCACGAGAGTTTGGGGAGTCATGTTAAGTAGGGAAGGTGGAGAGGACAGAGAGAACAACTCTTGGGGGACAGGCCTCCACCCACAAAGGTGCTGAGGGGTGTAAAGAGGAGATGGCACCAAAACTGGAGTAAAAAAATCCAGCCAGCAAGATTGGGAAGTGGCAACAAAGAGATGATCTACAAGGTGGGAAACAGCTCATAGTGCCAAGGCCAGGCTGGGCTCTCCTGGGGAAGGGAAGGGCCATGGGGATCCCCATGGCATCTCACTTGGGAAGCAGAAGATGGCAGGGGCTATCCTGAAGGCATCGATGCTTTGGGTCAGGAAGGAGAAGAGGCAGAAGAACAGCAGGCTGGCTGTGAGCATCAGGAAGGACAGCACTGTCCAGAACTTGGTGGCCAGGATGATCTGCAGGGACAAGGGCAGAGCACACAGTGTCTCGTGGGGGCTGTGGGGCCCCAAATTCCTCCTCCATGCCAGGGTGATCATCCCCCAGCCATGAAACCTCTGGGGATGGTGTCAGGGCTGCAGACCCCGAACATCTGCTGTGGGGCCAGCAGGGTGGGGAAGGGTGGGTGGTTCTCACCTCCACGAGGACCGACAGCAGCGCTGACACCGCCACGGTGACAGAGAAGGACTCGTAGTCCCCGACAGCTTTGCTGCCAACGTGGTCCTCGAAGGCCCAGAGGGCGATGTAGAAGCTGCTGAGTGAGGTGCCAACCCCGTGCAGGAGGGTGGCACCGAAAATGCGGTAGTTGAAGAGCTTGTCCTGCTGCCCGACCACGTAGAGCTCAGGGAACTCCAGGCTCTTCTTGGCACTCACGTCCTGCCAGGAGCATCACGGAGAGGATGCAGGATTGGGGGAGCAGGATGGGGCCACCCCACCCAACACACCCTCTGGGAGAGCTGCAGCTGGTCCCTCTGGGGTGATGGGCAACAGGCCCCCCAGGACTGGTGGTGAGCTCCAAGTACCCATCGAGCTGCTTGGTGCCAGCACAAAGGGCTGTGC
The DNA here is from genome assembly GCA_013400415.1 of Scytalopus superciliaris. Classification (NCBI taxonomy): domain Eukaryota; kingdom Metazoa; phylum Chordata; class Aves; order Passeriformes; family Rhinocryptidae; genus Scytalopus; species Scytalopus superciliaris. The sequence goes on along the minus strand of VXBX01002116.1, from coordinate 632,534 downwards.
AGGGCGGGTGCAATGTCTGCCAGGCTCATTCCCACCCTCCAAGGATGAAGCCTCCAGGCAGAGGGTGGGAGGAGTATGAAGCCATACCTGCTCCAGAAGGCCCACGGACAGCACAGGGTAGGAAGTGTAGAAAATGTTGTAGAGTGCAAGGAACCAGCCCTCAAACAGGGGCTGGAAGGGAAGAGGAAGTGGCTGTGAGCTCAGAGCTGCTTTGGGAAAGCTCAGGAAGGAGACCCAGGCCCCAGGGCTGAGTCCAAGAGACTCACAGCCAAACATGGACATTCCCATGGACCTGCTCTAGGCTCTGCATCAGCCCCATGATGTCTGTGGGGCTGTGCTGGAGATGGAGATGGGGCTGGAGCCTCACAGTGCTGGCCAAGCCACACTCGTGGCCCATGAGATAAAAGCTCCTATTTTGGAGGAAACCACGTGGGATCTTTCCCTTCATCTGTCCAAGACGGAGCTGCAGCTCACAAGGACATCCCGAATCTCCCCGGGGTGATTCTCCCAATCCAGCCAGGTGAAAAGCAGACAACCAGTTGCACCTCAGCCAAGTGCACCCCAAAAAATTGGACACGGCAAGGGGGAGAAGGTGATGCAGATCACCAGGGTGGGGATGAGGACACGTGTCCACCAGGACACAAACCCTGCAAGGGCTCCTGCGACACCAGTGTGACCCCTTGTTATGGATTTAAAATCTTGGACTTTTTCTTTCATCTCCCAACCCTGTGCCTCAGAGGGATCACCTCCCCTCTTTTTTTTTCAACCATGGAACCAGGAAGGAGACTGCCTGCCCCACGGAAAAGAGTTCCACCTGGTCCCCTCATGAACTGCTAACAATGGATCATTTGCAGCTCTGCCTGGGGCACACCTGACCCCTCAGGCTACAAGCTGGGTGTTTGGGAACTTCTGTGAGATAAGAAAGGTTTCCTGTCTTCACATCAGTGACTCAGTGTGATAACGCCCCTCTGGAGAGCCACCAGCACCTCCACACCCAGCCTGAGGGGTCATGTCTGCTCATGGGCCAGCAGGGATTCCAAAAATATGTCAGAGTGTAAATCACCCATTGGGAAACTCCCCGCCCTGGGGGAGGTACTGGGCACTCCCAGCTGAGCCTGAGCACATATAAACTGGGGTTTGGGGACTGGGGCTGTTCTGATCCAGAGGAGGGCCAGAGCCTCAGCAGGACTGCAACTGCCACTCTTGACTGGACTGGGACCATCCCCCTCACTGACAGGTTTCTTCTTTCCTCTTACTCTGTACCCAGGAGGGCCGGGTGGTGCTCAGCACAGGGGCTGACAGTTACTATTCTGTTCATGCCCAGGCTGCTGGGTCACACACTTGGTTTTTTTGTTTTGTGGGTTAAAGGGACTTTTTCCTCTGTACCCTTGTACTGATTGTGATCTTTTTTATTAAATTATAGTTCTGATTTATAATCTGTTTGTGGATTAGATTAATTTCTCCTGCTGGTTTATCTTTAAACCCGCACTCCCCTCCAAACAAGCATCTCCCCCCTCACCTGAGCCGTGAATCCGCTGTGGAAGGCGAACCACACCTGGGCCATGAGGCCAGCAAAGGTCTTGTAGAAGAAGCAGCGGAGGAAGGTGCAGATGCGGAGATAAGCCCAGCGGCCGTGGACGAGCAGCAGGCGCTGCAGGTGCCGGAACTGGGCCAGGGCGTAGTCGCTGCACTGCACAGCCTGCAGCCCCTCCAGCCCGCTGAGCCCCACCCCGATGTCTGCGGCTGCAGAGGGAGGCACGGAGGGAGGGGGGCAACTGTCNCCTTGGAGCAGGCCTGGCCTAACACAGATAAGCCAGGCCTAAACACCGAGAGCCTGTCACTGAGCTAACCCGAGAAGGAAAAGAGAGCAAAGAGAGAGAACACCTCCCCCTTTGCCTTATATACACCTGATTATGTAAAGAGATGGGATGGAATCCTCCCTAGGGTTTGACCCTGGTTACCAGGGAAGGCCCTACAAAAACCAACCCATCACAGCAACACACGAGGGGAGGTTCCTGGGCAGCTGGGGTTGGATTTTCCCAGCAGGGCTTGTGGGCTGAGGGCAAGCCCAACAGTGATGGGCAAAGGGAAGGAGGTCCCAGTGTCCCATGGGCAGTGACATTTCAGGTGTGGCTGGGCGTGCAAAGAGCACAGCCCCAAGGCAGGGCTGCTGGGGAGGGACAGGGATGTCTCTGCCCTCTGCCCAAGTCTCATCAAGGTTCATCCCTGATGTCCAAAGCGAGTGGGTCACCCTGCTCTGGTCCTGGGCTGGTCTCTGCCCTGCGCCTCTCACTCCCCTCCCAGCACAGCAACGTGGGGAGCTGGTTTGGGGGTTCCCCTCACCTCAAAGGAGAGGGTGAGACGGCAGAGGTGGCAGACTGGGCCACCACCACTCCCCACCAGCGGGATGCACCGGCCAAACCCGCCCTTCCCGCTGCCCCCAGACTCACTTTTGATCATGTTGACATCGTTGGCGCCGTCCCCGATGGCCAACGTGACAGCCCTCTTGTGCTTCCTCACCAGCTGCACGATGAGGGCCTTCTGCTTGGGGGTCACCCTGCAGCAGATCACTGCCTGGCAGCTGGTGGCCAAGTCCACGAAGGCCTTCTCTACCAGGCTGCCCTGCTCCTGTGAGCCCCCCGTCCTGCCCCGGGGCAGCCACCGCCACGGCCATCCCTTCGGCTCCTTCAGCACCTCTCCCGTGTGCAGGATTTTGTCCTTGGGGGAGAGCACACGTGGCTGGGACCTCACCCACAGCCTTCAGAGCCTGAGAGCCCCCCCAGCTCCTCAAGGGTGCTCTTGAATCTTGTAAATACACCAAAAAGGTGACTCCAGTTCTCCCCAAGTTCACCACATAGCAGACACTACGACCATGAGACCAGTACATCCCAGTATGACCAGAGCAGCATGTGATGACCACCCAGCCTCTATCACTTGGTTGGGCAGGTGTGGTCAAAGCCCCCCAACACCAAATGACCGTGCAAGGTTGTTCCCCTCTCCACTCTCCCATTCCCCACCCCAAATGGGCTTTTTCCACCCCTTGGGCAGGAGGGGCATCACACCCTCCATGTGCTGGTGCCACCCAGGACTTTGCTATCAACCTGAGCAGGAACAACCAGCACAGGCAGGGAGCAGGGAAGACCATCCAGGTGCCACCTTACCAGGAAGTCCCCGCTGATGATGATGGCTCTCTTCTTGTTGCACGAAGCCTCTGGGTGCTGCTGGGAGAGGTGGCTGCTCCCTGGGACCTCCCCGTGCCCACTGAGGTTGTTGTTGCTCGCCCAGTAAGCCTGGAGGACCTCGCTGTGTGAGGAAGGGGTGGTTGGAGCTGAGCTGAGGACACCAGGCACGCTGCCCAGCTTCAACTGAGATCTACAGTGGACCTTTGTCATCTCAGAGCCAGGGAGGTGGGACTGGTACCCAGTGGTGGGGACAGGGGGCACAGAGAGGGCACCCTGAGGTCTCACTGATGTCAGAAATCAGCCTCTCTCCCTGATTTAGAGGCTGGAGAGGAGCTTAAAGCCCTTCTGCTCAAAGCCTGCCAAGGAGGAGCCTGGTGTGAAACAAATGGGGAGGCAGGAAAAGCACCAGCAAATGGGGACCATGGACATGCAGGCTGGGACAGGGAGGGAGAAGCATCTGTGGCTGAGCTGAGCTCTGCCCTCAGGAGTCCTCAGCAGGGACAGCAATGTCCTGAACCAGGAGGTCACAGTTTCTCACCTGATCTCCTTCTCCTCCAGGATCTCCATGTCGTCTGTCAGCAGTTTGCAGGCATAGCCAATGTTCATGGCAGTCTCTGCAACACAAAGGTGTCAGAGGTGCTGCTCCCCCTCCCCAACCCAGGGCACCCCCAGCCCTTGGTCCAACAGCCCTGGTGGGCAGCAGCTGCTGGGGGCTCTGCTCCAGCTCCAGCCATGGCAGAGGTGGCTTCCCTGCCTCGGTTTTTCATGGGTGACCTGCTCTGTGGGATGTGCTGCTGTTGTAAAGTAAAGGGACCAGCAGAGCCCAGTTTGGGCCCACTCCCAGGGTCTCTTCTCCTCTCTGGTCACAGAATCACAGAATCATCTAAGTTGGAAAAGACCTCTGAGATCATCAAGTCCAACCTTTGACCGATCCCCACCTTGTCAACCTGACCATGGCACTGAGTGCCACATCCAGTCTTTTTTTAAACACCTCCAGGGATGGCCCTGAGTAGGGGAGAAGGTGAAACGTGTCTGTGGGGTCTGTGGCTGCCTCCACTGACCTTGTTTGTCTCCTGTCAGGACCCACACTTTGATGTTGCCCAGTTTCAGCAGCTGGATGGTCTCAGGGACCCCATCCTGCAACTTGTCCTCGATGGCCGTGGCCCCGAGCAGCTGGAAGGAGGGGGAAGGGGTGTCATGGCCTGGGGCAGGGCAGGACATGGAGCTGGGAATTACCCCTGGATGAAGGAGGGGGAATGGGTGTCATGGCACAGGGCAGGACACAGAGCTGGGAATTACCCCTGGATCCAACCAGCAGTCCTTGCTGTGTGTGGACACGACCTGACAGGTGTCTACCCCCATGTCCATGGACATGTCACCAAGTCACACCTGGGGCTGAACTCCCCCTGTCCTCCCACCCAGGGGATGTGTGTTGGGTTGGACACTTTGGACACTTCATCCTCTCATTCCAGAGAGCCAAACCTCTGTGCCCCCACCTCTCCTGCCCTTTGGGGCCAGTGCAGACAGTTCCTGCCAACCCCTGTCCCCCTCCTACCTGCAGGTTCTGCTCCATCTCCTCGTACAGCCTGTCCAGCTCCTGGGCACGGTCCTGCAGCAGCACAGAGGCCTCGTGGTGCCTCCTGCCCCACTCCTGGTACTCGGCCTCACTCACCTCCTTGCTGGCCACACACAGTGTCCTCAGGGTCTCCTCTGCAAAGAGCTGCAGGGATGAGACATCAGGACTCCCCTCCCTCGCCACATCACTCTCAGGGGACCATCACAACAGCCAGTCATGGGCAGAGACAGGGACACTCCAGGACCTGAGGGTCTCTCTTTGGGCTCTGACTCCCTCCCCCATCCTAAAGTATCCCCCTGAGCATCCCTGCAATGCAACTGGTCTGTGCACAACACCGAAGGTGGGTTTGATGCCCTCCTACCCTGCCCCACATACAGACGAGGCTCCCAGAGCAGAAGGAAGAAAGGACCAAAAAAATCCTGAAGCCAGGGGGAGAAAGAGCAGCAGGGGAGACTCCAGGACAGCCAACCCAAAGCCAGAAGGAGAGAGGACAGCCCTTTCCTCCCTGGGCTGGAGTGGGACTCACATCCAGGGCCCTCTCGGTGAAGACCTCGCTGGGGCCGCGGCCCCGCAGCCTCTCCAGGATGATGGTGTCGGCACCCTTGGTGTAGAGCCGGATGGTGCCCTGGGGGTCTCGCACTGGGGGGGTGGGAAGCACAGCTCAGGACCCCTCAGACTCGGCTCCCACCCACCAACCCTGCACAATGGCCCTGCTGGCCCCTGTTGGCCCCCAGAAGGCACCGCTGGTGCTTTTCCACCTGTGGCCATGAGAGGCACAGGAGTTTCCTCAGACCTGCCACGAGGCAGGATCAGGGCTCAAGGACTGTCAGTTCCTCACACAGCTCCTCTGAGCCCCGGCTTCACTTGCTCTCCCTTGGCTGCTCAAACCCTTCTCAGATGCCTTCACCAAGGCATGAGGGTGAACAAAGCCACAGGGATGACCAGGGTGATCCTCAGGAGCCCCTGTGCCAGTTTTGGTCACAGAATCAGAGAATCCCTAAGGTTGGAAAAGCCCTCTGAGATCATCGAGTCCAACCTGTGACCCAACACCACCCTGTCACCCACACCGTGGCACCCAGTGCCACATCCAGCCTCCCCTTGAACCCCTCCAGGGACGGTGACTCCACCACCTCCCTGGGCAGCCCCTTCCCATGCCCAATCACCCTAATGGTCTGGCACATCCATGCCAGTGCCATCCCTTGCAGGGCTGAGTACAGAAGGGACCCTGCACCTTCCTGGAGGGGCTCCCTGAGACACCCCACGCCCCTCACCCAGGACAGACATCCTCTTGCGGTCGCTGTTGAAGTCCAGCATGGCCAGCACTTGGTAGGTCCTGGTCCTCCCCAGCTCACTGATGGTGATGGTGTCCTGGGTTCGGGCCAGAAACACATACCCCAAGCTCCTGGCTGCCAACACCAGCGCTTCCTCGTCCGGGGAGGCCGCCTGGTACACCAGCTGGTCTGCACCACAGGGGGGTTGGGCACGGACACTCAGAGCCCTGGGCAGCTGAAATAGCCCCTGCCCCTGCCCAGCACCAGCATTAGCTGTGGGCACTGCAAAGTCTAAGCCAACAGGCTGGGGAGACTCAGTCCTANCCCCTGGATGAAGAAGAGGGAAGGGGTGTCATGGCACAGGACAGGACACAGAGCTGAGAATTGCCCCTGGATGAAGGAGGGGGAATGGGTGTCATGGCCTGGGGCAGGACACAGAACTGGGAATTGCCCCTGGATGAAGGAGGGGGAATGGGTGTCATGGCATGGGAAAGGGCAGGACACAGAGCTGGGAATTACCCCTGGATCCAACCAGCAGTCCTTGCTGTGTGTGGACACGACCTGACAGGTGTCTACCCCCATGTCCATGGACATGTCACCAAGTCACACCTGGGGCTGAACTCCCCCTGTCCTCCCACCCAGGGGATGTGTGTTGGGTTGGACACTTTGGACACTTCATCCTCTCATTCCAGAGAGCCAAACCTCTGTGCCCCCACCTCTCCTGCCCTTTGGGGCCAGTGCAGACAGTTCCTGCCAACCCCTGTCCCCCTCCTACCTGCAGGTTCTGCTCCATCTCCTCGTACAGCCTGTCCAGCTCCTGGGCACGGTCCTGCAGCAGCACAGAGGCCTCGTGGTGCCTCCTGCCCCACTCCTGGTACTCGGCCTCACTCACCTCCTTGCTGGCCACACACAGTGTCCTCAGGGTCTCCTCTGCAAAGAGCTGCAGGGATGAGACATCAGGACTCCCCTCCCTCGCCACATCACTCTCAGGGGACCATCACAACAGCCAGTCATGGGCAGAGACAGGGACACTCCAGGACCTGAGGGTCTCTCTTTGGGCTCTGACTCCCTCCCCCATCCTAAAGTATCCCCCTGAGCATCCCTGCAATGCAACTGGTCTGTGCACAACACCGAAGGTGGGTTTGATGCCCTCCTACCCTGCCCCACATACAGACGAGGCTCCCAGAGCAGAAGGAAGAAAGGACCAAAAAAATCCTGAAGCCAGGGGGAGAAAGAGCAGCAGGGGAGACTCCAGGACAGCCAACCCAAAGCCAGAAGGAGAGAGGACAGCCCTTTCCTCCCTGGGCTGGAGTGGGACTCACATCCAGGGCCCTCTCGGTGAAGACCTCGCTGGGGCCGCGGCCCCGCAGCCTCTCCAGGATGATGGTGTCGGCACCCTTGGTGTAGAGCCGGATGGTGCCCTGGGGGTCTCGCACTGGGGGGGTGGGAAGCACAGCTCAGGACCCCTCAGACTCGGCTCCCACCCACCAACCCTGCACAATGGCCCTGCTGGCCCCTGTTGGCCCCCAGAAGGCACCGCTGGTGCTTTTCCACCTGTGGCCATGAGAGGCACAGGAGTTTCCTCAGACCTGCCACGAGGCAGGATCAGGGCTCAAGGACTGTCAGTTCCTCACACAGCTCCTCTGAGCCCCGGCTTCACTTGCTCTCCCTTGGCTGCTCAAACCCTTCTCAGATGCCTTCACCAAGGCATGAGGGTGAACAAAGCCACAGGGATGACCAGGGTGATCCTCAGGAGCCCCTGTGCCAGTTTTGGTCACAGAATCAGAGAATCCCTAAGGTTGGAAAAGCCCTCTGAGATCATCGAGTCCAACCTGTGACCCAACACCACCCTGTCACCCACACCGTGGCACCCAGTGCCACATCCAGCCTCCCCTTGAACCCCTCCAGGGACGGTGACTCCACCACCTCCCTGGGCAGCCCCTTCCCATGCCCAATCACCCTAATGGTCTGGCACATCCATGCCAGTGCCATCCCTTGCAGGGCTGAGTACAGAAGGGACCCTGCACCTTCCTGGAGGGGCTCCCTGAGACACCCCACGCCCCTCACCCAGGACAGACATCCTCTTGCGGTCGCTGTTGAAGTCCAGCATGGCCAGCACTTGGTAGGTCCTGGTCCTCCCCAGCTCACTGATGGTGATGGTGTCCTGGGTTCGGGCCAGAAACACATACCCCAAGCTCCTGGCTGCCAACACCAGCGCTTCCTCGTCCGGGGAGGCCGCCTGGTACACCAGCTGGTCTGCACCACAGGGGGGTTGGGCACGGACACTCAGAGCCCTGGGCAGCTGAAATAGCCCCTGCCCCTGCCCAGCACCAGCATTAGCTGTGGGCACTGCAAAGTCTAAGCCAACAGGCTGGGGAGACTCAGTCCTACTTGCCTCTTGTGGAGAGGAACTCTGGACAAGGGATGGAGGGACAGGCCAAGAGGGAATGGCTTCCCACTGCCAGAGGGCAGGGTTACATGGGATATTGGGAAGATATTCCTCAGTGTGAGGGTGGGCAGGCCCTGGCACAGAGGGGGCAGAGAAGCTGTGGCTGCCCCTGGATCCCTAGAAGTGTCCAAGGCCAGGTTGGATGGGGCTTGGAGCAACCTGGGCTGGTGGAAAGTGTCCCTGCCCATGGCAGGGGGTGGAATGAGATGGACTTTCAGGTCCTTTCTAACCCAAACCATTCCTTGATCTCTTTGACTCATTGCCCCAGACAGGACAAGCTTCCACACAAGGGTGGGCTGTCCCCCTGTGCTTCTGTTCCCACTGATGAGCTTTAAAACAACCCCAAATGCACATGTCCATGACAAAGGGACAGTGGCAAGACCCACCTCCAGGCTCTCACACCCCCTGCTCCCCATAGCTGAGCTTTACTGGGAGCTGCAAACACCCCCCCCAGCCTCAGAGCCTCGAGGGGCAGCTCAGCATGGCAACCCACCTCCCCTCTCCTCCACCATGACGGTGTGGCACAGGGCCAGCAGCCTCAGGAACTCCCTCAGCACGGGGTCACTGTCCCTCTGGGCAGCTTCCAGCAGCATCACATCCACCTTCTGCTCCCCGTGGTGGTCCCAGCTCAGCCCCGGCCCCTGCCAGAGGCACAGCAGGATGGAGATGGAGATGGAGATGGAGATGGAGATAGATGGAGATGGAGATGGAGATGGAGATGGAGATGGAGATGGAGATGGAGATGGAGATGAGGGAGCACAGGGGAGGTGACACAGCAGGGCTGAGCCTGAGCCCAGCTCTGCATCCCCCACGCCCCAAGGGGGTGAGTGCAAAAAGTCTGGGAGTGACAAACCAAACCCCCAGTTTGTGTTATTTTCTAAACCCCATTTCCCTGTCCTGCCCTGGCAGCTGAGGATGGGCAAACTCTGCAGCCTGAGGGAGCACAGGCTGGGACACAGCAGGCTGTGGGGACACTTGGGGACACTTGGTGTGTGTCCCTGTTCCAGAGGAGGGAGGAGTTACTCACTGGTGGCTGTTTGATCTCGTGGCCTGTGCCTGGACCTGCCAAAATAAAAAGAGTTCAGTTAACAGGGAGTGGCCCCCCTGGGGGCTGGAGCAGCTTCTCCAGAGGGATTCCTGCTCCTGGGGGACAGAAGATGGGCAAAAAGGCACCAGTCCAGCACCAGTGCCAGGCTCCACCGGGGTATCCATGTCTTGTTTTCTTGGCTTTTGGACTGTTCAGACTTTCAACACGTTTTTAATGTTAAAAATGCAGCCCCCTTTGCCCAGCATTGCCTGGGGGATTGGCCAGAGGCTGCTGGGGTTGCAGCGATGCTGCTCCACAAGGTGCAACCTGACAGGGCAGGGAGGGCAAAATTGGCTTTATTTCTGCTTGAAAACTTTGCTAGATTTTCCTCTCCCCCCCTTTCTTTTTGCTTTTATCATTTGTCTCAAGCACCTGATGGTTATCTCAGGGTAAAAAGAGCTCCATGCTGATGCTCTGGCTCACTCTGCCCGTTACATTTCACTAATTAAGCACCAAGGCAGATCCCAAAAGTGAGCCAAAAGCTTGAATAAGTAAAGCAAGAAGAACAGAAAGGACTTGGCAATTTTCAAGTTTTTAAGGGGGAAAACCAAACAGAATCATTAAAAATAATAACCATAATTTAAAAAAAATTGGAAAAGAAAAATGAAGAGCAATTACACAGATCCACTCTAGTTAAACAACTTAATGGGAATGAGAATTTCTTTGCCACATCCACAGGTGACCTGAAAGCCTCAAAGTGCCCAGATTTGGAAACCAAGCTGGAGATTCACCAGAAAATGGTGCAGAGAAGAGCAGGAAGCACAAGCTTTTCCTCCAGGAGACCTTAACAGGGAATAAAACCCCACGGGCTCCTCTGGCCCATCTCCTGCTGCTCCTGGGCCTGGCCCAGCCCCAGCTGATGATTCCAGGGGGATCCCCCTCCCCCAGGCTGTGTCTTTGCCATGTGGCTGTGCTGGGCTCCTGCCCCTCTTGCCATCAGGGAGAACCTCACTGATCTCAGCTGGGTTTGGGCCATGGCACCTCTCCATGGCCAGGACTGTGCCCTGGTTCCTTGTGCTGCCAACACCAGACCAGTGTGACCTTGGCCGTGGTGGCCCCAGAGAGGAGAACAAGCTGAATCCCTACAGCTCCATGCTGGACCACCAAGGCCAATCCAGGTGCCCTGAGCTTCCTGGCAAGCCAGGAGGAGTGGAAAGAACCAGTTCCAGGCTCACAGGAGCCCCTCCAAACTGGCTCCCACCAAACATTACCATAGATGGTCCCATTGACACAGCATTTCTTGAAGGTCATGATGTTTTGTGTGAGGGTGCCCGTCTTGTCAGAGAAGATGTACTCGATCTGGCCAAGCTGGTCGTTGAGGCTGGTGCTCCTGGCTTTGGCTGGAATGTCCTTCACACCATAATACATCTCCAGGTCCCAATTGATGAAAAAGCTGTTCACCAGGTAGATGAATTCCAGCCTAGGGAGAGGAAGACAGGGAGGAAGGAGAGTGTGTTCCTCACATCCCAGAGGTGCCTGAGGACCTGAGCTGGGAGCAAAGGACAGGGGGGAACTCCCCACCTGGATCCCACTGCTCTGGGCTGGGGGGTGGACAACAGGGGGTTTGTTGCTCAAGGCCAGGTTTCCAGAAGGTTCGTGACCCTCCCAGGCAACTGGGGTCCCCTCTGGAATTCTGGCCCTTGGTGAAAAATTCATAGATCTGGAAATTCACTAAGGGACCAGAAAGTTTGGAAACTGCTTTTTCCAACCTGGACTGTAATTATTGCCCCTCACAGCGACTGTGCCCTTCTCTTCCCCACCCTGGGAAGCACCACCTTCATCAGCCTGCCCATGATTTCCTACAACACAACAGGTCTTGGATCTCTACCCGGGTTTTCCCCTGGGAACATCTCAACGCACACCCTCAGTGTTTGTAGGACACAGCCCACCCATCCTTCCCCTCTCCTGGCTGAGGGAGCACATGGGAATGACTCTCTCCAGGCCACACCTTGAGCTTCAGTGCAAACCCAGTTTGGGGCTGGGAGCCCAGTGAGGGGGTGGGGTGGAACTTCCATGCCCCGTGGTCCTTACGTTATGTACATGGACATGGGAATGATGATGCTCAGGAGGATGGTGAAGCCCCAGAAGTTGAAGAAGGCCTGCTGGGCAGGGGTTGTGTTCTTGTAGACAGCAGAGAGGTAGCTGTGCTTGTCCTGGAACAGCCTGGCCCAGCACCCAGAGGCAACGGCGAGGCACAGACACGTGGCCAAGAGCAGCAGGAAGATCTGGGGAGGGAAGCAGGGATGGGAATGTCTCAGGGTGGGAATGTCCCAGGATGGGAATGTCCTGGGGTGGGAATGTCTCAGAGTGGGAATGTCTTAGGGTGGTAATGTCCCAGGGTGGGAATGTCCCAGGGTGGGAATGTCTGAGGGTGGGAATATCTTAGGATGGGAATGTCTTAGGATGGGAATGTCCCAGGGTGGGAATATCTCAGGATGGGAATGTCTCAGGATGGGAATGTCTCAGAGTGGGAATGTCTCAGGGCGGAAATGTCTNTCTGAGGGTGGGAATATCTTAGGATGGGAATGTCTTAGGATGGGAATGTCCCAGGGTGGGAATATCTCAGGATGGGAATGTCTCAGGATGGGAATGTCTCAGAGTGGGAATGTCTCAGGGTGGAAATGTCTCAGGGTGGGAATGTCCCAGGATGGGAATGTCCTGGGGTGGGAATGTCTCAGAGTGGGAATGTCTTAGGGTGGTAATGTCCCAGGGTGGGAATGTCCCAGGATGGGAATGTGCTGGGATGGGAATGTCTCAGGATGAGAACATCCCATTACAAAGTCCACCAAACTCTTTTCCAGGATCAATGTTTCTCTGAGCAACCCGGGCTAGTGGGAGGTGTCCCTGCCCACACTAAGGGGCTGGAATGAGATGGGCTTTACGGTCTCTTCCAACCCAAACCATTCTCTCATTCTATGAATATGCCAAACTCCAGACATTTTGGGCACAGTGTTGAAAGCTTTAGAACATCACATCACCCCAAGCAAGCAGCCCCTTGTGAGGAGCCCTGTGGGCACCCCCAGGCTGCTGGAGCAGGGCACAGGTGTTTGCCCCACACTCACCCCCATCACCAGCCGGTCCATCATGCGGTCCAGCTTGGTTTTCTTCCTCTTGATCTTCCCACAGTTCCTCATAATTTTGGAATCAAATCCTGGAGAGGAAAGGTTTGAGAAGGGAAAAGAAAGACTTTACTAAGTCCACAGCCCCCAGAAGGTCGACCTGCAGCTGATGGTGGTGGTTTCCTCCATAACAACACCTCCCCTCCTCTGCAGGCTTTGGAGAAGCCCCCCCAGCCCGCTGGGGGTGGTGCTGCTCATACCAGATCTCCCCTCTGCCCGTGGCCAAGCCCTCTGGGTGAGGATCCAGCACGTGCTGCAGGTGGGAAGCACCCTGGGCTCAGCAGAGGTTTGACACCACCCCACCATCTCCCTGCCACAGCGAGCCCAGCCCCAGCAAGGCTCAGGACAAACAGCTGGGGGCTTGGCTGGGGCAGCAGGTCCTCCCCCTTGTGCCAGCTCAAGAAGGGCAGCCTAAAACCCCGGGTGTTTTCTGCCCNGCCAGGCCTAAACACAGAGAGCCTGTCACCAAGCTAACCCGTGAAGGGAAAAAAAAAAGCAAAAGAGAAAAAAGAACACCTCCCCCTTGGGTTTATATACACCTGATTACGTAAAGAGAGGGGATGGAATCCTCCCTAGATTTTGACCCTGGTTACCAAGGAAGGCCTACAAAAAACAACCCATCACACCGTCTCACCGGCGTAGATGACGAGGCCGTAGCAGACGTCGGTGTTGCGGATCCTGCAGCCCCTCAGCAGGATCCTCTCGCTGTCCAGAGAGTGGGTCTCACCCCTCCACTCCAGGGTGCCTGTGAAGCTGTGCAGGCGGCTGTTGGGCTCCTCACAGGTCACTGTCCCTGGGGAAGGGGGCACAGCTCAGGGGGAAGGCACAGGACCTTCCCCAGCCCCTCCAAAAAGGGGTGTTGGGGCTTCTCAGGGAGATTAGGGCTTTGTCGGGACATCTCGGGGTGTGTTTGGGGTTTGGAGGCTCAAAGTCAGGCTGAGCTGGAGGTGCTGGGGGGTTGGTCAGTCCAGGAACTGCACAGGGACACAAACACAGCACCCTTCATGCCCAGAGCCTCTGAGAGGGGACACTGACACACTGTACAGGGACACAAACACAGCACCCCCAGAGCCTCTGAGAGGGGACACTGACACACTGCACAGGGACACAAACACAGCACCCTTCAAGCCCAGAGCCTCTGAGAGGGGAGACTGAATCCTGTGGAGGAGCAGAGGGGGAAAAAAATCCAGGGTGTGAACCAATATCTTGATTCCAATGGGAAAATCAAGATCCAGGGCAGGGGGAAGGTGCACAACCCCAATGGACCCATCACAGAGCCACTCAGCAGGGGAAGCACCTCCACTCAAGGTCCTTGGCTCCTGGCAGGTAGGAGCAATTGATGCTGGGATGATGGGGACAGAGGGGACAGAGGGGACAGAGGCTTCCCCAGGCCAAACCCATCCCATCCCAGCGGGATGGCCACATCCTCACCCCTCCTGGAGGCTCACCATCAAAGGCAGCCATGCTCTCCTCGCTCCCCAGCTCCTGGTGGGTGACCAGCAGGGCTTGTCTGAACTTCAGGTTTGTTTCCCTGTGAGCCAGAGCCAGGGAAAGGGAAATAAAGCAAGGCTCTTAATTGTGCTGCCAGCCCCGCGGGACAGAGGGGGCCATTAATTATCGGGTGCTTACAGGAGTGGTGGCAGTGAAATGCCAGAGAGGGACTTATTGTGCCAGACACGGGGCATTTGTGCAGGAAGAGCCCTGGCCTGGGGCCCCTGCCTTTAAATCATCCTGCAGAGGGAGGTGGGAGGATGGGCAGCCACTGTCCCCTGCCAGGCTGGGAGGGACTGAGAGACGGAGAGAGCCACGAGCTGCTCTGTGGAAACCTCACGAGAGCTTTTGGACTCCCATTTACAAAACCTGGGGCTCAAATCCCATTTCCAGGGTGCCTGTAGGTTTGGGTGTTTGGAGGATGCTCCACATCCCTTGGTTTCTGCTGAACCCTCAGAGGGTGCCTGACCCTCCTGGGGTGTCCCCAAGACTGGAGTCCTCAGCCTCTGCCCTCTCCCCCTGTGGCCACGGGGTCCCCTCTCCCCCCTCACTCCATGGCCATGGGGTCTCCTGTCCCCTCTCATGGGGTCACCTGTCCCCTCTTCACTCCATGGCCATGGGGTCCCCTCTCCCCCCTCACTCCATGGCTGTGGGGTCCCCTGTCCCCCCTCACTCCATGGTCAAAGAGGTCCCCTGTCCCCTCCTCACTCCCTGGCCATGGGGTCCCCTGTCCCCCCTCATTCCATGGCCATGGGGTCCCCTGTCCCCCCTCACTCCATGGCCATGGGGTCTCCCGTCCCCTCTCATGGGTGTCCCCTGTCCCCCCTCACTCCCTGGCCATGGGGTCCCCTGTCCCCTCTCATGGGGTCCCCTGTCTCCCCTCACTCCCTGGCCATGGGATCTCCTGTCCCCTCTCATGGGGTCCCCTGTCCCCCCTCACTCCATGGCCATGGGGTCCCCTGTCCCCCCTCACCCATCGATGTCAGCTGTCTCCACGTAGCACAGGCTGCTGGGCTCGGAGCTGCACAGCAAGAGCATGTCAGCCTTGGAGAGCAAAGAGGGGGAGAGAGCAGGGGGTGAGCCCCTCCCTCCTCACCAACCCAACCCCCCCAGTGCCCACCCAGCTCGGGGCTCACGGGCACGAAGCTCTCCTTGCGCAGCCGGACGATGTCCCCGACGCAGATGTCGCGCCACTTGTGCCACTGGAAGCTGCAGGAGAATTTGGGGACATGTTTTTGTCCTTGCAGAGCAGAGGGAGTGGGGGCTGTGGGTGTTCCTGCCCGTGCCTGCCCCAGATTCCCGTAGGAATGGGGTGCCTGTGTTCCTGTGGCACCGCAGTGCCCTTCCGGCTGCAGGGCCGAAGGGTGGCTGAGCCCTGAGCGTGGCACAGGGGCCACCTGTCACACCCATGGCCCTGGCACTGACAGGGCACAGGCACCTTCAGCCCCCTGGGCACGGGGGGGGCACAGTCAGCCTTCCCTGGCCCAGTGCCGAGCAGGGACACGACTCTGTGGGTTCGGAATTCCGTGGCCAAGGAAACCCAGCACATCCCAGCAAAGGGGGCTTGGCTGGCCGTGGCCGGAATATGATCGTCCCTCTGGGGCAACTCCCGGACCTGCAGCAGGTTTTGGGAGGTGATGGGAGTGAGCAGAGCCAGGGACAGTCCCAACAAAACCCTTCGCAGCTGCTCAAGGATTCTCAGCACTTCAGAGGATTCATTATTCCCCACTGTGGAAAACACAGGCACAGCTTCCCAAAGCCCCTCACCTCCTCCCACACAGGATTTCGCAGGGCCTGCTGTTGATGTTCCTGTCGCTTTGGTGACGACCCTGCAGGGAGGAGACAAAAAGGGGCCAAAGCAAAGGGATGGGACATGCCAGGCTCTCCTGCCCCACAGAAACAACCCCCCGAATGCCACCACCTCCTCAGCCCCAGGTGAGTGATCAGAAGACGTGCTTCTGATGAATAAAGACACCGAATTCCCCCCGGGTGTTTCTGGGGACCTGCCTGGCAATACAGGCAGTGATTGAGGCTTTAAAGATGCCACACATGGGGGTCTGGACCCCAAGGGAAGTACCCAGGTGGTCACATCCTTCCCAAGGGAAGATACATAAGTGTTTTGGATGTGATGCAGTTGGTGACACCTCAGGAATGATCCATGACAGCAATTCCTGAGCTTCTCAGTCCAGCTCACAGCCCTG